>QRAM01000140.1:201436-222111 GCA_013436055.1 Halocynthia roretzi | reverse complement strand
GTTCTGCGAGACATCGATTTTCTCCAACTATACTAAACAAACCATTCCACCAAGCTAAGTAGCACCTTTACATCCTTTCCACAGTAAAGTATTGTTTGTCAATTACAGGGCTGTTTTTCTCATAGCAAGCTTTTATTTCAGCCATGGCTCTATCCTCAAGCTGAGAAACATTTTCAACATTAAATCATATGACCAACTACATAAGATGTAATATTCTAATGAAAAGTTACCTGGATCAAGTGCATCGGTTTGCTCTGTTGCTTCTGTAATTTGGTAACACTGTGAATTTCGCTTCGAATGATGTCGCGCAGGGAAGCGCTGGCATTTTGTTTTGCATTTTCATCAGACTTCTCAGTGGTGTGAGATGGAATTTGCTGCCAAGGACTGGTAAAAAATTCAAGCATTAATAGTTTCATATATACTCTCACTTGTATACTGTATCTCTATGTTATATATATATAAATTCCATATATTTGAGACCTACCCATCAGGCGCTGTCTTAGTAGGAGACACAGCGAGTGGTGTCTTTTTAACAGCGATAGTGGGATCAGGTCCTTTGGATTTTTCACTCTGTTCTGTCATGACACTCCAGAAAGATCTTGGCTTCTCCACCGGAGGACTGCAGTAATCGTGGATTATAAATTCTTGAGTGTATATCGGATTTAAGAAAGATGGAATACATTTGGAAATCATGAACCAACCTTCCAACATTTCCCCAAGCATTTAGTATTACATGCTGGGAATTTTCTTCAGCTCCATCAGGATCCTTCTGACCAGTAGCTTCTTGTTGCAATCGCTTTCTTTGTTTCTGTGACGCCTTCTTAAATGGTTTAAACACAGTGTGTTGAGTGGGTCGTCCCGAGTCTGAAACTTCAACTTTTGAGTTTTCTGCAAGCGTTGGTCCAAACATTTCGGCTTCATTTGTCCTGTGATTATTTGAATTAACATTTCCTGCTTTTTTTGCCCAATGGCAGAATTGGCCATTTGTTTCTTCTGTCTCCAGAATGCTTACAAATGGCATGTCTGGCTGGCTGGATACACATGATTTACTTGTTAACAATGATTGACCACTTGCTCCAACCAATGGAACCTTCTCGTCGTTCTTGTTTATTGGAGAAAAAGAAAATGTGTCTTCCCTTTCCATTTGTGATTTATCTGTACCTTCATTTTCAAGATGGTTATTCATCATATCATCAGTTGTTGGAGAAGGTGTTTTACTACCTACAATACCACAGACTTTACTACATTGTTTTTGGGTGAGAAGTTCTGAAAGGGTGATTCCTTGGGTAATGGATTTGGAAAGAGAAGACTTCTTTTTATTCCTTTGTTTCCCAAAGAAATGCTTCCTCTTTGGTGGAGAAGACATCAATTCATCAATGTAAGGCCGCTCAAAAGAACTCGAGAAACCATCTTCATCGGATCTGTTCGGTTCTTCTGGTTCAATGTAAGATATATCAGGAGCTTCGCTACTTGGAGGAATGATTCTATTCGACATGCCCAGGATGCTGGCTCTTTATCAATATACAAGTAACATTTAATGTTTGAGTTGAGCTCCACGCCCGCCTAGAGAATCTATCTGAATAAATTTTACCTGTAAGCAATTTGCAACTTGTTCAATGCTTCATAGTCAAGGGAAAAAAAGTTTGGAGTATGAAGAAGGGCTGGCAGATGATGACAAACAAATTGTTCACAAGTACTTTTAAGCTGTACGCAGTTGAAAATACTGGCGAGTTCAATCACTGAAGCAACGTTCTTCAACGTAAGTAGGGAAGCAACCTGTCATTTGGAAGATGCGATTGTAAATTCTATTGTTCAAACTTCAATCAAAATTCAATTATTGATACAAAGTACTATATCAAACCTGTACTTCTGTTGCCTCTTTCAATCTATCCAGTAGTAACTGGTCTGCCGCTGCCATGATTTCACACAGTAATTCGACTGATAATATTGTATCGAGTCTGCTCACTGATGCTGTGTAAACGAAGTCAAGAATATGCTTGAATACATCTGATGGTATCGGGACTTTGACACTCACCCCTTTGGTTTCAGCCCATGAAGACAACAACATGCTGCGAAAAAATTCAATCCTCGCAACAAGAATGCACTTGTGTGCCCCCAAAATCACACCGTCGTTGCATTCTAATTCAATATCTATCAATTCTATGCATTTCTGTGGATGAAAGGAAAGAGAATTGGTCGATTTGCTTTCCTTCACCTTGACTATTCCGTTATCTACGGTGACAAGATCGAATAGATTGGTGCTAGGCAGTCCAACTTTTTTTGCCAAAGCTTTCACCTCAGCTATGAAATTCCTATTTCCACCCTTGGCAGACTTTTTTCCTTTTTTATTTCGCTTGTTCTTGCTGATTTTTGAATCTTTGTTTTGTTGGTAAATCTCGAAAGCCGATTTACATTCGGTAATCACTACATCACTGTCACCTTCAATTACCATCCCATTATTGTTTCCTTCTGCACCTTCCCATGTGATGTTTACGCCACTCGAGTCAGTGCCTTCTTCAAGAGCAGGAATCTTCACTTCGCCACTGAAAATCTGACAAGTTTCGGAATAAGCGAATTCCAGAACACTGTGCAGGACATTCGGGTCACAGTTTTGAAACAGTAAATGGTATACTTTTGAAGAATGGACATGCCATTTGTCATGGGCTTCTTTGACTCCCACATCATCGCTTTTCCTCTTGTGAAGGAGTTTTTTGAAAAATTCAGACCTGGTAGACAACACATATTGATGACATGGAAAGGCTGCTAGTCGTTGCCCATGGGAATTAGTGGCTATAATAACAAGGTCATGGATGGAATCATTTTCGCTGACGTTCTCCAATAATTTCTTCATATCGGTAGACAGGATACTTTCACTGACAGAAGGTATCTCTGTCAAGAAATTGCGGGGTTCACACTGAAGTACGGCCCCACCTTTGGCTTTGGGCCCAAGGGTGCCAGAATGGGCTCGAAATATACAACTCTGTTGATCGAGGATGAATTCCTGAACCGAATCGGCATCGAGCATGTCCAGACAACTGTTGAATGACTAAGAATAGGAGATGTATTCAGTGGAAGACTTTATGATGTTCCCATTATATCTACATACATACAACAAGACAACAGACATTAGATCAATTTGAACAGCGTACATTTGAAGAACATGAGGTTGACAGCTTCCTATTTCTCTTTGGCGCTCTCCAGTTCCCATACTTAGCAATGTATGCAATTCCTGTATTAGTTATCAATAATGCTGTGTGGCCATAATTGCATAATGTAATGTCCTTGAAGAGCAAAGACTGAAAATTAGATAGAAGAGACACTTTATTAGTTAGATGTGTTTGAATCTATCAAAGTTATTCCTATAATGTACAGATTATTAACCAGCTTCACACTGAAGTTACATCTGTCTATCCTATTATGTTCCTTGCTCCATGCTATCAAGTCACCAGATTTTTTCTGTACGAGGATATTCAAGTATTCTTCTTTCAGTTGACTGTGTATGCTGGCCAAACGCTGGTCAACCTTTAATCAGTATAGATGGACAAAGGAGTTAAACTGTGATAGTCTTTGTATGAATATGCAAGGTAACGGTATACCTGGGACAACAAGCCTGTATCCAATCTGCCACCTCCAACTTGGACCTTTTCTATATTCAGCTGTTTTGTCATTATTTTACGACAGATATAATTTTGCAGAAGGTAAACGGTTCCCTGATGATAAAATACTGATATAAAACAAGTGTGACGAGAAAAACGATGCCAAAACATTTCTTTTCTCGTACCTGCTTGGTAGCTAGCAATGTAGCAGAGTCACATGCATGTATGCAAGTGATGGGATCATCCTCTTTGTAAACGCCAGAAACTTGGCGTGGCTGAACGACAAAGACATTCCCTTTGGCATGACCTGCAATAATATTTAATACTTAATATTCTTAATACTTAACTGGTACAGATTAATTGAACGTACCAAGTTGCCCCGCATTAGTTCCGAATGTAAATATAGCACCATTTCTTGTCAAGACCACGGTGTGGAACATTCCAGCAGCACAGTCAACTATCTGCTGGTCTTTCAGGGATCCTAAGATTCTTGTAGGCACAAGTATTCTGTCGGGTTGATTGTTCAGACCAAGTACACGATACTTGTTGAGGCCGGACGTTAGCAGCTGTAACATAATTGGAACTGAATGGTATTTATCACTGACAGACTGATACCACCCAAATAACAAGGGATAAATGAACATGCATTTATACGAATAACCACCTTTCCACAATCAGTGACTAGCACAGTATGGTTTGCTCCAACAGCAGCAACCCTTATTCCTGTTCCAGCAGGCAAAACCATTTGTTGTGGCTCTAGTGAAGATTGCTGATGACCTGTGCCAAGTCTTCCTCCTTCTCCATGACCGCAGGAATATATAGATCCAGAAACGGCGACAAATACGGAGTGGAACTTCGACATAGCAACCTTATACCAAAATAGAGTGAGTGCAGGTAAGTAAGAATTCATTGAACGATGTCTATGAAGAGTTAGTTCAATCGATCACCTGTTTTATTCCAATTCTTCTCTTGACAAAAAATTCTACGATTTCTGGGAACTTAGAGCCTTTTGGATTTCCTTGAGCCAGTGTAAAATTGTCATTGATGCCCCAGGTGTAGAGTTCAGATCGATCGCCCGCATTGAAATCGCACGGCATCTTATAAAACGATCAATTCATGCATTATAAACATTCGAAATGATGAGGGTTGTAGCTATTTGCTATCACGGTATAGGTCAAATGATACCTCATAGGATAGCCTCGAATGCTGTAGATGCTTCACCCAAGGAGAAGAATCCAGGGTAGCGATGTCTAGAGAAGTCATGCCATCTTTATCTCTCAAGCTCATGTCAGCGCCATGCTACAACGCAAAATGATTTACCGATTACAGAATATTATTATTCATGAGCTATTACTAAATATAAGAATATTTTCATTAGTAATTCACTGTGCATCTACAATACCTCAATTAATAATGTTGCACATGACAACCGTCCATAATACACAGCTCTGTGCAAAGGCGTCCAGGCAGACTCGGCATCTTTCGTATCGATGTCACAGTGAAATGTTTCAAGCAACCAGGAGAGTATTTGTACCTGTCCCACTGAGGCAGCAAGATGAACCGGTGTACGTCCATAGAGGTCAGCACGGAGTACAGACGATGGACAGTTGTCGAGCAGATATTCTGTACATGGAAAACTTTAATTAATTTCATTTCTAGCAGAGGAATTATGAAATGTAAACAGGAGATAACTGCTACCTCTGAGTTGATGTAGGTTGCATTTAGTTATCAGTTTGTTGAGATCAGTGACACATGTTTTACTCCTGCACCTGGGAGTGCATTCAGAACGCGCATACCATTCGCTCGGAACTGACATATTGGATTACAGTGTTACTTACAGAACTTGCACTTAGCCATCGAGTATTTCTCTCCTGAGATATGCAGCAGAGAAAAACAATAAAGCCAGCAAATGATTTATAGAATGCAATGAAACTTGCACAGAATCCTTGAATCAATCAACCAAAAATCACTGAACCGTGCCTGTCACGTCAAGTACGCTAAAGTTAAGGATTCCTATAGCGGCATCACTTACCTTTTTGCGACTATATGAATATATATATTAACCTAAAACCTAAATCCCTACAATAAACGAAAATAAATCACGCGCTACGGCAATCCACAAGTACGTGCAACGACTTGAATTTATTGCAGTGACAACACTAAAAGCCGCAGGTTGCAGGACTTTGATACCGCAATACCACTAATATCACATCCGCCAAACAATATGTCTACTGTCATTGACCACTAATATCATATCCGCCGAAGTGATGTGACAATTTTACAATGAACACCATCCGGAGTTTTTTTAAAATAGCACAATTTTAGTTGTTTCTATCTTAACCCCATTGAGGATAAATTTATTTTCCAAAATCACAAGTCACTGCCAGGTTCATTCATCGGACGATACATCAATAATAAAAGTATTGTAATATCAAATATCTTTGACACTTCCTTAAGAGATTACTAATATCGATTAATGCAATTAGTCAATAAAAATTGATGAGTCGGTTAAATATTTTGATTATGCGTACACTCTTCGCACATGTTTTGATTCAAAAGCAGCGTCACAGGCAGGGCATCTATTCTGTTTATTACTTGGTTCCCTCAAACATTTACCACAAATAACATGATCGCATGGTAGCTGATATTGCGTGATGGCAGTAGTAAGGTACACATTACATTTGGAACAGTATAGTATGGAAAACGCATTTGATCGTATACACAAACGTCTTTCTGCAACGTTCTGTGGCAAAACTTTGCTTAAAGAGGCACCGAGACTCGAAGACAAGGTTGCTTCGTGACTAGAAAGTGAATTTGAATCATAAAATGTCATTGGTGGATTTTGAAATTCAGATTTAAATTTCTTACAAGGCCTAGAACATTCATGTCCAAGTTTTCTTTTGTATAGTTCTTTAAATTTACTATTGGTTTCTGTTATCGAGTGGTCTATTTGTAAGGTCTTTCCAGAATTATTTTTGTTTCTTTGATAAAAGTATTTATCTAGCCTTTCTTTGAGTTTAGCGTTAGGTATAGGCCTCGAAGAGTCGCCAAAAACAATACCAGTGAATGGGTCACTCGCAATCTTCCCCCTCTCCGCCTGAGAACTTATATGTTTCTCCAAGGTCATCCCGTCGATCGTGTGACCACTTGGCAACAAAACGGGATTTCGCATGATATCGAAAGTTAAGGGATCTAAAAATTCTTGGGGTACTAGAGACTCCTCGCCATTGTCCTGTGCGGGAAGGTCATCTATTTCAGTCTTTTTGTTCGATTCACAAGCTTCAGATGTTGCCGACGAACATCCCGGTCTATCATGGAAATCTCTTCTCGGTTTTGAAGTTGACATTATTTCTCTATATCTTTCTGTACAGCAGGACCTAGCAGGTCTTCCCCAAATTACTAATTTTGCTACGGAGGGAACACTTCCATGCAGCATCTGACACAGAACTATTCTCACTGCGGTAGCATTGCTCAAGTGTCCATGCAGGTATGCAGTCTCTGTGTTGTCAGCCGTTCTTGGTGGAAGTTCCATCTTGGGATGTGGTCGGTAGCCACGATTTTCGAAGGAAATGCCTTTTTGTGAATCCAACTGCACTGTTGCTACTGTCTTGAAGCTATCATCATATTCAATTACATCTGTTATACTCTTCCTAGATTTTCTACAATGTTAAGATTATAATAGAAGGTAAGTAAGGGGTCTTTAGACAATGGTTACATATTAGCAAACATAACTTACTCTGCTAACGGAAACGTTGATGAAAATTGCACTCGTATCACTTTGACAATTTGCCTGCCAACCCAAGGCTTTACATCGATTCTGTGAACGTGAACCGGAACATAAAATTGGATTTGTATAGTAGCAGGTGTCCTAACAAATCTTTCACCCTGATATCCCTCGATAAATAAATGCATTTCAATCAAGAAGAACACACAATCTGAAATAGATATTTTAAAAATCATTTGAATTTATTAGTCACCTTCGAAAGCCTGGTGGCGTCTTCGCTGATTAGATTCGTAACATCATAGCCGTCGGCACAAATTGAGGTGCAAGAAACATTTGTGAAAGCAGTGGCGAGGGCAAAATTTAGCGACATCTTGAAAGGAATGTAATGACCGCCTACATTCTAGCGTTAGCTGATATTTAAAGAAAACAACATTACAATGACAAAAAATCAACAGTAAGCAAAATGATTTCGTAAAAAAAGTGGTCCTTTCCAATACAACCCTATGGAAAAAATTGCACAACGTTTTCATATTGAAAATAGTCATTGATGATAAAAGTAAAGGTTCATGATTGTTAAATACATTATATACAAGAATCTACATAACAAATTCAGAAAACTATCCACATATATGGAATCGGAAGAAAATTCATGCTTTCTTCATGACGTTTTTCCCTTCATGTTTCATTGTAATTCAGGGTGACTCTACGCAAAAAAAAATGACGATGGCAGAGTATGTTATCATTGTGATGTAGTTCAAGGTTCATTTTAAGGTGTACTCGTAGAAGCAGATGTATCGTCCACTAGTAACGAGGCTGGAGTGGAATCGGAGAACATTTCAGCATCGCTAGTCTCTACCCCATCAAAGCCCATTGCCATATTAGTTGAATCACAGTCCATCTTAACAGTCTTTAGTTTGTATTTAAGTCTATGCAAATGCATTATTTCATCATGACTTATAAATGATTTGTGCTCCAAAAATGTTATGCATCGAGAAACGGTTTCTATTGCTCCACCCAAGGTTGATATTTCTTTCGAAGTCCCTTCCTCACTTTCACAACTGATTTCAGGGTCAGATTCTTCAGCATATATTCTGTCAGTAGACTGGCTATTAGAATCGTTGACTTGTTGTTTAATCCACTGTCCAAAATCCTTATCTCCCAGTTCAGAGACCACAATACCAAGACTTTTGGCACACCAGACTGCTTCGCTGACCTCAGCGCTACTCTGTGCTTTCTCACCTGCTTTGTTGTATGAAACAGTTTCATCAGAATCATCGGGTGTACCTGGCCAAGCATTTTTCCAAGCATTTTTCAAAGCAGGAGAGTTGAGTGCATTCCAAGCTTTAGCAATGCACAAAACCGCCTCCTTGATGGAGTGAAGCAATACCATATCAGATTCCATAACCTGGTCATTGCTCGAAGTTCCATTCTCAGAAATACATTGCGTTAAATTTTCTACTTTGACACTCTTTCCTTCCGAGCTTGTGCTGCGAATGCCATGACGATTTTTGAATTTCTGAAGCCATCCGCTGGAATAGTCGCATTCCTTCTTTATGCTCATTTCAATGTGCAGCTCTCTTGCTCGTTTTATAATCATTGGACCAGTTACCTGACCGTCTCTGTCACGGCATTCCCGATACCACGTATACAATGCTTTATCTAGTTCAGAATTCATGGCTCTGTGAAGAGTTTTTCGCTTTGCCATCCCAACGACTGAATCACTTTCAGAATAAAACTTCAAAATTCTATACCTTTGCGCTTTGAGATCGTAAATAGTAGAATGTCCGACATCATACTCTTTTCGAAGGTTTGTTACGCTTTCGCCTTCATCCAATTTTTTTAGCATTTCAACTTTTTGTTGAATGGTGAGCATATTCCTTTTTCGCTTCGTCATAGGTTGCAATTTCGCAACCATGCTTTTTTGACGTTTCGACTTGCATTTAGCGCTATTCCTATAGCTGTCGGCATCAAAGAGCTTCTCCACATTTTTCCTCACACAGCGTATGACATTATTATTAGAGTAAGGAACCATGGACAAGGTGGTTTGCTCTGCGCATGATGAAAAACATATATTGTGTCGTTTTCTGAATCTCTCAAGCCATCCCTTTGAATAATGACAATTTTTTTCTATTTTTAACTCTGAATGCAGAACCTTTGCCTTGCTCATTAGCATCGGTCCTGAAACCGCAAGACCATCTTTTTGGCATTGACAATACCACTGGTACAAAACGGTTTCAAGCTCAGAATTCTGAGGTCCACGTAGCGACTTTCGCTTCGACAGTACCTCATCTGAATCGCATTCCATGTAAAACTTTAATATTTTCTCACGGCGAGAGATCAGGTCATATATAGTTGTATGTCCAATATCATATTCTTTGTGAAGTTTTGAAACACTGACTCCGTAATGCAGTTTTTCCAAGATCTCAACCTTTTGTTGTATCGATAATGTATTTCTCTTTCTCTTCATCGCAGGGCCGACACTTGAGCGATGGGTTTCATCCAAATTTAAAGGTAAATATACTGCAGAAGTGTTTGGTATGCATTCGGGATTAAGTTCAATCGCCGATTCTTCTTCGTCAAGGAGATAAATTGAATTCGGACTTGTGTTAAGTGGCGAATTTTTAAGATCTTCAGTTGCGACACTATTAGAACGGCATCTGTTAGAACGACGGTTCACGGTCTCTGGTAATTTTAAACCAATAGCAGAAGTATTTGGTACGCATTCCACATTCGGTTGAATTGCTGGTTTTTCTTCAGCAGACGGAGAATTGGAATTCGGACTTACGCTAAGCCGGGAATTTTGCACGTCTTCAATACCATATTCTTTATCATCCATAGTATTCCGTAAAAGCGACGCTGGTAGGAAGCAATTCGTTCACACGTACTTGAACAAGACTAAATACTCCGATAACACTCACTAATAACACCTTTACAATGCTATCGCTGTCCAGTATTATCACATCCGCCAAATATCATCAGGACTAATATCCTTGACCGTTACTATCACATAGTCAGGATGGGCAAATAAAAGGCTTAATACAGAGATATAATAACCACTAGAGAGACATAAATACCCAGAGTGAAGCCGACATGTAAGCCTGCGATGGCAGAAAGAGACAAGATCGTATTAACTCAGTCATGCAATAGAACTGCTATCATAATGCCACTAAACTGACCATAAAAGATTTCAACTTTTAAGTAGTATTTTGAATTATAAATGCTACTTTATATTGACTTTAAATAACGAAAATACACCACTTAGCCTCAACCCATATTTCAAGCAGTATATGACACACTGACCCTAACCTTCCATTAACATCCCTCGTTTGTACGTATAAACTTATGAATTAGGACTTTGCAGTAAGGGGGGGGGGGGGTATTAGGTATACTACGAGAATCACCTATATAAGTGACGTCATACTATAACTACCATGCTGGGAAGGTGAAGGGCGTATTTTCCATTCTGCGTATGCAGAGTCGTCTCGAAAACATACACATGGAAATTAACCAATCTCCTTCCTATATAGACAACATTCATTCATTTCTCAACTTGTATATTTGAACATTAGACTTGGAAATTACTGCAAAAACCCGAGTACTGCCTATTTGGTCTGTTAAATAATGTTTAGAAATGTCTTTTTAGCAAAGCTTAAAGCTAAAGTTGTAATGAAATAATTTCTTTGTAAAATTGACTACTTCTATCACTATAACTTATTCTATGACATTATCAAAGTGATTTCCAACATAACAAATCAAATTATAGTATTGCCTGACAAGAATTCGACTAGGAAACTTGAAACAGAATTCAAATTGCTGGATATCAGTTTAATGTGGTATAGATCCTCACTCATGAGTGACATGTTAACAGTTGTTTTATTGCTAGACAACAAACCACCCTCTCGCAGTACTATATTAAAATACTATTCGCTTTCAGATGAAACCGGTGTACTCTCTGCCTCTTTTTCTGAACCAGATGGAGATTTCTAGTGATTGAAATTAGAATATATTTATAGAAAGGATAACAATAAAGGAAGACAATCATACTGACCTTTCGATTAGATGACTTTTGTTCATCCGAATCTGACGAAGACGAGCCACTGTCTTGAATGAATTCCTTACTTTTAAATGTCCCTTGTTTAGCTGGCGACTTCGTCTTGGCAGCAGGGGACTTCGTTTTGGCGGCTGGAGATTTCCTTAAAATAAATTAAAATGAGTCAATATTAGCACAATCTTTCAAAAACCATTTGAAACTTCAACACCATAAACATACTGTATTTTTGCTGCAGACCCTGAACTCTGGTATTCTTTCATTGCATTGGCATATTTTATCTTTGACTTTTCAAATTGTGCATTATACGCCTGTCAAGACAAAGAAATCTTAGGAATCATCAGGAACTCAAAACATAGATAAGCAAGCGAATGATAACAAGAAACCTCTTTCTCAGAAGCCGGAACATCTTTCCACATTTTGCCTGCTACTTTTGTGATCTCAATTATTGATATACCAGGATTCTTTTCCTTGATCTTGTTTCTATTTTCATTCAACCACAAGAAGTAACTGGATTGCGGTCTTTTCGGGGCATTCGGATCCTTTTTCTTACGCTAGGTATATATTAATTTTTGTTTTCAAATATAATAGTTTGAAAAGTGCAACAAAATCATACATCAGTCTAACTAACCTTCTGTCTTTTCCCTTCCTTTTCCTTGGGTGCTTTTCTTGACCTTTCCGGTTTGTCTACCTTAGGCCTTTTCTTTACTTTGCGGCTTTCTTTTTCACTGTCAGAGCCGTCTTCTGAATCATCTCCCGAACTCGTGCTCTTAGCTTCTGAATCATACTCTTCATCAACCTGGATGAGATTTAGTAATAGTCAATTGTCTTCACCTTTGTGTTGGGGTAGATTCATACAGTTTATTCAATAAGAGTGTAAGAAATACCTCTTCTGATGGTTGATTAGCTGGATTAAAATCTTCATCCTCGTCAGAGGAGCCTTCATTGTTACCGGCTTCATCATCACGATCTGCCGCTTCCTGTTTCATTCGTTCCAAGTACGCGTCGTGCTGCTCATCTTCAGAATCGCTTCCCATCATGTCATAGTTGCCACCACCACCTTCCTGTTAGGAAAAAGTTATTCGCATTATTTTATTTCTGTGCCTGTGTTACAACAAATTGCCGTTCGTAGATTAGGCAAGATTTTGTCCATGTTGAAAGTTTGTATCCTGGATCTGACTGTATATCATCAATATTACCATCAAAGGCTAATGAACAATAGACGAGTAATAACAGGACCTTTCCGGTGTTCTTTATCTTCAGCTTTTTCTTGCTTACGAAATCAAACAGAGATTCATAGCAGTTCCTGCAAAAAATCAAATATGCGAGTGATTTTTTTTGCTGTGAAAACAGATTTTTATTACCATTCCATAAATCAAACCAGCTGAATGCATTTTATTTACCTCTCCATGTTACTGAAGACATACGTGGTTTGACTTCTAGTCTCAACTTCGAAATCAAACGATCGACTGTTCGTTGTTGAACCTCTGGCAAAATTAACGAAGGCTATTTCATCAAATCGGATATGCACTGGGGGTTTGTGGACATATATAAAACCACGTTCCAGTGGGAACAGAAACCCAGAAGAAGCCTTATAGGTACACATGATCGATTGGTCACCATTTGGTCTGGAAAATAAGATAATATAACTCAGTAAATGTAACAATCCTGAAATAGATTGCAAAGTAGTAAAGCACTACTGTACCAATATCACAATACCAGTATACACAGCTCAATATTGAATATTTGATAGTTAAATCTATCTTTAAGTGTCAAGTGATATGATGACTTCATGAGCAAAATAAAATATATTATTACCATGTGTTTACAGGAATAACCTACATACAAGCTACTAGATTGAATACCTCGGAGGCAAACAGTAAAAATTATATATCAAACCCTTTATACGATCCAGGAACAGTAATTTTTCTTTGAACGAGATTCTTAATAACACGGCTAACGACCTCATACATCGCCCCAGACATTTCCTTTTGAAGGCGTTTGTCAAATCTTTCTTCGATTTCCTCCCTGCATAATAAAAATAAATTCACTATAATAAATCTAAAGAATTGTTCCAAAGAATAACAAATGAACCCACTCTGGCAGAGATAGTTCTACCGATGTCTCATCTTCCTTGTAGAAAAGCAGCACAAGGAAATGATATCTCGTCTGTCCTTGCCGGACTGGAGGGTCCAGGCTAACCTGATTGTTATCAAATGAACACATGAGCAGAACGACATAAGCGAGCTAGTGATGATAAGATGTGGTGAATTTTTGGCGTACAAATACATACATAACTTTAACAAAAGAATTCGTTTTGTATCACTAGCTCTTTTGTTTCAAATATGAACTTACCACAAAATATATTTGCCTTTGGTCCTTGTGTGGCAAAAGGAACAATCGGAGTATGGAAGTATAGGTAATCTTGTAGTCAAATGTCTTTCCGTGAAGCTGAACGAACTTAGGATACATTCTGATGTCATATCGACCCCTGAAATTGGAGTTACAATAGTTTGTACATGTACTGTTTTATTCTATGCACTAGTCTAATAATATTAATCTCCGAAAACTGCTGTACCTGGGAGTTAGGCACTGCAAATCTTGGAAAATACAAATGGCATTGCCCTTTGCTTGCAACACATCAGCTTTAGAAATAACTTTTTCACTGAAGTCCTAAAAGAAGTGATGAAGTGATGCTTAGTAGAATTACTGTTTTAAACCTACAATTGCATAGCAAATTGCGTATACCTGAACGGTATCTGTTTCATCATTTTGAGATGGAGGAACATAAAACCGCACTTCCATTAGGGACAGCTCAGCATCGTCATTCTGATGGAACTCTAAAGCCACTTCATTTTTGCCTGGCGTACATTGGGAAACATTTTGTAACGGAATTTCGAAGGCGCGCTTGCTGTCGACATTAAACTGAAGTTCGTAACCTGATGAAGATTAAATTAAATGTTTTCTTTTTATGAGCTTTGAATTGCATTGCACCAAAAGAACTATTGCCTTCGAAATTACACTCTCCCCAATTCCATCCTTTGGCAGACATTTCTTGCTGTTCAAGAGGAGCGTTGTAGAAGCTTTTAAGAAAAGCTGCTATTTTTTCCATTTCCTAAATAGAAAAAATCTGTTTCACTGTTGTGGTATTTTTTTATAGAATGAAAGGAATTCAAAATAAATCTGTTCCTTGTTCTTCATCTAGCATTTGGACACTTACATCGTGTGAGATAAGAATATATTACAAAATAATGGGGATGATTGATGTTGTTATCAGTCATATCTACTGCTGTTGATTTTTAATACAATTACTCACTGACTCTCGCAAGCCATCATATTTGTACGTTCTTCCATCAGCAACGGAAAGTTTCAATTCGTATCCACGAGCGACCCGACGCCATATCGAACCAACGATATCGGCTTTGTTTATCGTTTCTACTTTCCCAGTTCTGCTGTTTCTGAAAACGACATTGTTGTTTGTAAGACGGAGTTTTCCTTCATGCTGTGAAAGTAAAAAGAATGATTGAAAAAAATAAGAATTTGTCGTGAATACCAAAAATTGTAATTTTAAAGTAAGTGAAATAATGCGTAATGTACCAGTGCTCCTAGAGATTCTTGGAAAACATCAGGATACTCGAGAACCTCCGCAGTCATTTCTTGTAGTTCTAAACAGGAATAACTAGTTATTCACAATCCTGCAGTGCTGTGTATCAGAGGAGTGGAGCCTACTAAACAGTTTCGCGCCAGCTCTCTACGGCCACACTGCGGTTCCTGTAATATCCAGAAACTCTGCTAGACTCTTATCACATATTTTTTGTGTTTGAAGGAAATCTTTTTAAATTCTGGGCGTAGTAGTTTCCGAATAAATAAAAATTAATCAGACAGCTAACAGGACTTCGCGGCGACGAAGCTGCTGGTACCGCGTTGGCTATGGCCTGACGCCATCTGTTCTCGTGTCGTAGTATTGACAGAACTCTCTGTACGCTGAATATAATTATAGTCTCGTGCATTTTAACCTGAAATACATGAAGTCATTAGAACTTTATAGAAAAAAGAAACTCTTAGAGTTCTATTGTAATCGGTGTCATAATATATGCGAGATGGCCGATCACCGATGACCGCTTCGATAATCCACTCGCACGAGAGCCGGACAGGATACGAGAGAACATCTCGTGCGTAGTGTGTTGCAGAGAAGTTCAATTATTTTCCAACACAACTTTATAGCCCTATATAAGTATATATTCATGGCAGAGCAACATGTGGTAATTTTTATTCAGAGAAGCTTTCGGGGATCCAGGTAGATCCGTAATCGAAAGAGTCAAAAATACCGCCTAATATTATATATTAAGACAACTAATCGATGTTATCATGTTAGATTTTTTTAATATTGAAAAGCTAGCGTATAATTGTATGATAAGTATTCCAGACTGGCCTAGATTGAATTACCTAAACATAGATAATCGTGTATTGCAAGTGATCGGTATCTACGAAGGCTAACTACTATATGTTAATAAATCACGATAACATGTCATACATTTGTTACCTTGAGACCTATAGAAAATAAGGCCAAGTTGCTCAGGTATAAAGTTGATAATAACTACCTGATTACCGATAAGAGTAAAAAAATTCATGATAAGCAATGCTTCATGAAAGGGTCTTAATATCATGTGCTGCGTAATGAATAAGCGAAAAAATACGTAAGATAATCATACACCCTATTTATAAGTCTATTATATAAAGAAACTAATATTCCCAGTGTCCATTCAGTATATGACATTGTATTGTGTTCCCACAGCCCTGTCCATTCATATATTCATACTAATTGTAATGATGGAGCTTACCACCATGAAGACCCTCCAGAAGACGTCAGAAGAATTATTAGCCATGGTAAGTAGACGCAACATGCGAAAGCATGTAGAATATAAATAACGGATATCATGTAATGACATTGCAGCCTCGTTATTTGTGTTTGTTTATCATACTAGAGCTTGAAAGAAATGCTAACGCTTGAAGAAAGATTTAGCAAACAACAATCCAACAGTGCATGCTCACGATATAGACACGCATTGGCGAAAAGAAAAGCAAATATTTCACAAAATCATCATAGAGCATTGAAAAATATAAATAACGAACCAACAAGACCATCAAATGATTGGAATTTTGTCAAAAAAGAAAGTATCATTGAGCGAAATCCACTTCCTGGTACTAACTCGACTAAGACGTCGACCTTAATTCAGATTAGGCGTGAATTGACAATTCCATACCACGGGAGGGCTCGGTGTTACTCAGAGACTGAAGTAAACGTCCGGAAACGTGAGACCTCTTTCAAAATGAAGACATCTGTTTGTCCCAATCATCTTTGGCGCAGACTCGTACGCTTACAACACGGGAGAAAATGCCATGATCTGTTGTCACGATCCGTAGACCTGAAAACCGAACAAAGGATCTTGAATAATCCCACAAACCAGCCCCCTCATTTTAGATGAGCCTTTACCCTATATTAAACCACGAAGTTCCAATTTGTTTGTTTTTTAACACTACAGCAATCCCATGCTTTTCTATACATTTGTATGTTACAGGGTATTTGTAAATAAATTAACATGTGATCAATTAAGCTCAATTTCCTTCAAAGTAATTTTAATACACAGAGTAAGCTTTAGAGTATCAGTTGATTGATAGCTTATACCATCGTGCTTTATAAATACCCCCAGTGAGATGAAAATGTGCTGATTTGATATTGTGTTACATTCTCCAATCTCCAAATCTAGGTGAGGAAAAATGGAATTGAACCTTGAACTTTATACACAAAAGATCCCAGATATGTAAGACTAGTTGAGTGTTTCTTCCCAATTAGCTAAAGTGTGAGTGAAATTTTCAGCTAACTTTACACTTTATCATATTGAATTCAACGGTAAATCAAGGCCTCACTAGGCTTTATTACGTAAAAGCTTCTCACAGTTCAATTCCTTGATTACAACAACAACAACAAAATAAAACAAACACATAGAAATCTCGTAGCATTGCAGAGGAGCATGCAATCACAACAAATGAAAAATTGAAAATAGCAGTATGACAGAAAAAATATCTTCTAACAGTCTTTACCACAAAAGAATCTGAATATTGCATATCAACTTGGTCCATAACAGTGTTAAAATACAGCAAGTAAAAGCAACATATTATATGTTTATCAGTGCTTTAAACAAAGGATCCTAAAGTGCACTGAGAGTTGAAAATATTCTTGAAGGATAATGGCGATGAAGATTTGCTTCAAATTATTAATTAAATTACACAGAGCGTAAAGCAGCAACCTGCAATACATCGGTTATTATTAAAGAGCTGATCTGTTTGCCAAAAGTGAAAATAATAATAAATTGAAGAATTTCAAAAGATTCACTTAAACTTGCATAGAATAGCGATCATATTTTGAGAAAAATCTCTTCCCATATCTCAGAAATCTGAATACAAGTGTCAAAAATCAAAACAGATCAGTATCAGTACCGGTAGCCGGCTAAAATATTGAAATTACACTACAGCAACGTATCACAGAGAAGGTTTAAAAAATTGAACAAGAATCCAAGAAATATTGTACACATTATTTTTTTTAAATAGCAGGTTGAATGACAGAAAAACTTTACAATATCTTTTATCTATATTTAACAGGGTTGCGGGGCGGTATGACAGGTGGGGGCACGTAACCTGAAGCAGAGTAATCCATAGATGCACGTACATGATGACCGTGGCCTCCTCGCTGTCCGTAATCGTCACGTGGCGGGATGGGAGGAGGTGAATTTGTGATGGAAAACGAAGCTCTTGCTGGAATTCGTTCCAAGGATTCAATTCTGCATTACAACAAAACACATTTGAGAGGAAGACATGGGAGTGTGAAATGATTTTCAAGTTTGTTATCCAGATGTTACCAAGCGAACAAGATTTAGGACATACCTGGGACTGAAATCAGTAGAATAAGGAAATGCATTTGGTGATACTCCAGGAATATCCTGCAATGGTAGAGAAAACAGTGTTCCTGATGACTTGGTGGATGACTAAGAGGTCAACATAGAGATTAGTGTACATGCAAGTTATTTACCTTATTGAATAGTTAGGTCATTATAATATTTAGCTTTCTAACAATATATTCCTATTAAAAAAATTGGCTAGAATGACATGCAATCTACAAAATTTTTTTTTCAACTCACTCTCGTACATACCTTCGAAGATCGCAAGCTAGGAGACTTATGACCGTCTTCAGGAATGGTCATTGGAGGACGGATGAATGAGGATTTCTAGAATAGGATGAAAAAGAAAATGGAAATAGGAAATGTAATTTATCGTCCTATGTAATGAAATGATACCTTAAAACTTTTAACACGATTCATCATGCCAGGTTCTGCTGTATAGACGTGTGCAGATGTGGTTTGATGTTCTGAAATTTGAATAATTTAATTTTTTTACTCAACAGATTGAACTGAGAGACAAATTCTTTTAACGTCTGCAATTACCTTTCCTCTCGACAGAACCTGATTTCATCTGCTTGGATACATGTAAAAATATATTGATGTATTCAATTCAAATGGATTATATAGCGACCATTCGATACAGATTAAATTCAAAAACCTTTCTCATCTGTTCAATTCCTCCATAGGTTTTTTCCATGACAGCTTCTCTGGTTTTTAAAAGCACCCTGTCATACGTTGACGAGCCGGCGATCAACGGTTTAGTAATTTTGATTGAAGTACTGTCACCTTGACGACACAGACACAGATTTCATGCAAAGTAGAAACACCCCACTGAGATATTTCATTACCTACCTTTTTGCCTTCGTTCTTCTTTGCTTCTTATTAAACTGTTTCTTATTCGTTGCAAACTCTCTTGTTGGTATTGGAAGGACGCGGCTGTTTCTTTGTGTTTCCTCTCCCATTCCTTGAAACGAAAAACTGCCTGCACATAAAGGAATGGGTTATTGTCAATCACGAAATAGTGAATGTAGTGCCGTTAACTTCTTATTTAATAAAAGTAGATGATAATTTTCAATATATGATACCTGATTGATAGTAAGCTCTCCACATTTGACTTTCTGCTGCAGTGAGATTAGTTCTTGTTGGGCGGTTGAAAGCGTTGAAGGCAGTCTCGGTAATCTCACTGCATATAAGTATTTGTACATAAAGTCGATATTGAATTACGACACAATAGAAAGTATTTATCATGTCTTACATATTGTATCATTGTCCTCTACGATATCACCATCAGAGCGGATTGACATTTTGTCATCCCGTGGAGGCAGTACTGGGCGTAGATCGGTTGTGTTATTATCTGTGAAATAATGCCAAGAGTCTCTGTTTTGAAACATCGTTACAAGAAATAGTACAATGGGATGACCTACCTCTTGGTGGTGGCTGTGGCGCTGGTACTGATGGAAGAGAGATCATCGCGTATGCTTCCTCTGAACCTAGTGTAGGGAAAATAGGAATGCTAACTACATGACAGAACTGATTTGAAGTACTCATATTCATTATATCGAATCCAATCGAATTCATTCCAATAAAAAAAATTCTGACACACCTTCAAGCATTTTATGAATCATTGAATCGTAATCAACGCTATGAGGCATCTTCTGGGGATGCATGAAAACATAGCCAGGAGGGTGAGTTATTGGGTTTTCTGAACTACAATCCTCCAGTGTAGCATATAGACTGCATGGTGATGTAACAAAGGTATTTAGTCTATACTTCTATGCACACAAAAGTCAAAAGTGGAACTGCAGTATATTTACAAACCCTTCAGGGCCTTCTAAACTAAGATAGTTTCCTGACACCATGCTGGACATCACTTGTGAAGTCTGCAACTTTGTCTTATCCCCCAGTTCCTTGTCGACCATGGCAGAAACTTCCTGCGGAAAATAGCATGCATGAGAACTGCTCAAATAATACACAACGGACACAAAATCATCACACATTTTGGATAGTACACTTGTGACTTTCAAAAGAAAATGCATTTGTTGTGATATGGTTGATCCCCGGTTTAAGATGTTCGGTAAGCGATTTAGCATATAACAGATGAAAACTGAACTGACGGAACAGAGGAAAAAACCTCACCGCATGAACTGCAGATAATGCTTACAGTGGTTTTCGTACAATCAGGTGCGATGCCTTGCAGAATAGATCAGATTGAATCTTCAACGGGCATGGCGCGTGATGGTACTTAACCACTGAATCAATTGAGATAACAGGATGATAATTTAATCTTGTATAGTGGGATATCTTAAGCACACTTTTTTTTGGAATGCCCTACAGAAATGGTTGGCAACATA
>QRAM01000140.1:123089-200055 GCA_013436055.1 Halocynthia roretzi | reverse complement strand
CCTGGAAGTTAGTTCTTGAGAAAGTAGTGTACCATTTTGCTCCTGGTACGCATGCCAATCTCAGACATACCACGGAGTGAAATAGTACTTTCCTGCTCAAGGAAAGCAGAAACACAATAGTATGTGGCTTATTAAGAATATGCATTGAATAGTACCATATAGGTTTCCATAAAGTCTCTCAAATCCCAATGACCAAACTTTTCAGCAAGATGCGTTGGGTAATCGCCATCGCAATTGGCACTGCCGTACGCTTGCACAGCGCCGGGACACTGCAACAGACAGGCAGTGAGGTCTCGCAGTCCGTACATTGCCGAAAAGTGCAGCAGGGTGGGAACGTATTCAGAACGATTGCCATCTAAAAAACATAGGCAGATTGTAAAAATAACTGTCTTCCTGTATAGCTGCATCCGCGTAGGAGACGAACCTAAAAAAAGGATGAAGGCGGACTCGTAGGAGACAAAGAGGGATTTCCTATTCAGTGGATGAGGAAGGATAGTAGGTGTGGGTTCTTTTTATATAGAGAAGAAAGCGGATGCCACTCCTACGAAGATATGACAGTTAGAAAAACTACCACCATTATCGTTGCAATACCTGTATGTATTGATGGATTTAGCAGCAAGGTATTAGGGACTAGCTGTTTTAGATTTTAACTTATTATAGTTCCTGGCATATTTGACTGAATCATTTCCTCAGTAAGCCATCTTGTATTCAAATTACATGATTGTTCAATAGTGAACAGGAAAGCTAACAATGCTCCTTCCAAGTATCGAAACTAACGAATGGATCATCGCCGCATTCTCTTTTTACTTAGTGACTAATATGAACTGATTCAAAGTGCTTAACAACTATAAGACGATAACAACATTAAATGGATTTTGGCATATTTGAAAGAATGATAAAAACAACATTTGTTTTTCAGAAGTGGTTACAATACCCAGCTGAACCAGAAGGACAAATTCTAAATAGGAATTCCAATTAACAATGTAGCACAAAAATAGGATAATTTTAAGAAGTATATCAAAAATATTAAACCTTAAGTTGGCAACCATATTCAAAAGCTCTAGCTCTAGTCTAGTAGTCAAGTCCTTCCAAAAAATAGGTTACATTCAGTTGGGTAAGAGTCACCTAATGTGTCATAATTTAATAAGGTTTTCAGAAGGATCACACAATTAAACGAAAGCGAGTGAAGAATTAGCTACCTATCATTTCAAAATTACATTATTAACACATGACGCTATGTGTACATGGCGATTCATCCTTCTTATCAAAGGACATGAAAGTCTCGGTAATTATAGTTATTATTTCACTTCGTAAGTTAGCGGGTCTACTGAAGTTGCAATGGAAGTAATTAAAAAGAGTTTGAGCGAAATCAACAAGGTTACCACCACATGTCGAGGATTCTTTGTCCTTTTGATTCAAGCATATTAAATTAACATTTTGAAAATATACATACAATGAACATACCATTAATACTTAAATCTACCCATTAGCGAATCATGTACATTGTTATGTATACCAACAAAATCCAACTCTGAATGCGAGTTTGCCATTAACGAATAACAAATTTTATCAATTGTTTAAAGTAATGCATGATGCACACACTTCAAAAAAGTCTATGAAAGTGAAAATTACCTTGATCTTCACCTAAACTCTGATCATTGCCAAAAACAAGAGAGAACTTGTCATCGGGAACATATTTTTTGAAGGATTTCGTCAGCAATCTACAAATGAGTAACAAAGTTAAATTTTTAAAGCTTTTAAGGTTTGATACACCTTTCCACATCTATCATATCGAGAGAACGATCACATAAGACACTTACCTCTGTTCCTTAGAGCAGCGAAATCAAATTAGACAACTTTAAGCTATTGACTACAAATATACCAGTGGAGCAAGTGGTAGAATGGCTGAAGGCTTAAGCAATTTATCTAGGCCATCCCACACGATTTCTTGTTTGCAGTACATTCAAAAGGAAGTTAACCCGGAGGAAAACAGAACCAGACAATAGATACCACTGATTATAAAAATCCTAAAATCTTTTTTGAAGTACCAAAAGAAAAAGGCTATGAAATCTATTATTTTATTTACAAATAGAGTTTTATTTATTCTTTCCAGTAAAAATCTTTTATTGCAAAATACTGCTCCCAAGATAGACTAGCTAACGCCGTTGCCATCTTAATCCCAAACGCTATGCACAGATGCTGTACAGCCCTCGTATATCGAATGTTCTCTATTCTCATTCCTCTCTCAAGCTTATTGTTCAGCTACTGCCGTTTTGCAAGTATCCTTCCTGCCATTATCCCACTAATGCGTAGGCAATGGCAAACACACTGAAACCAACATGCTATCATGATACATGATACAGAGGTGAATAGAAAGAAAGACACGCATACTTCCTGGTAGCTGAAAGGAATTTTTACATTACAAACTCTACAATTTATGAATAGAATGGTAGAATGCTATATTGCTATCCACCACAGCCATACTAGACATTCATTACCCACATATTTTACCTATTATCAACGCACCAATACTTCATATCTCTGATCCTATGGGTTGCGTTCATTCGAAATAATCTCGGATTGAAATGAGGAAATTCACAATGAGGAAATAGGGAATTCCTTTAGGAGTACAAGGGATTTTGAAGAATTTAGAAGAAAAAATATGTTCAATGCAAAACTATTTTAACTATCTGCCTGGAACTTATATCTTCCCTGAGATCTAATGTTTTAAATGAATTGCATTCCATAACAGTATATGAAATTGAATTTTGGGAGATGAATTTCAGACATGTGCTGCTTATTAAATTGGTTGTGAAATTTTGTGTCACATTTCTGTTATCTAAACGCTGGCTAAATAACGCTTGGTTAATTATTACAAGACATACAATGGAAGAATGTAGATAGCTAGACAATTTCCGGGTGTAGGTGTAGGTGAGACACAGAGTTTGAATCATATTTCATACATAAGACAATTGTGCTTATAAAACACAAAAAAATAAGGAGAAATAATTACAAAGTATTATGGTTTCAAAGCTGTTAATTTCTATGTGATAACATGTAGTTGACAAAGTACTCAATGACAATGTGTGGAAGGGCATTCAATTCCAGTTATTATTACTTTTATATATCATTCATTAATATCATTAATTCTAAATTGAAATATTGCTATCCGATTTCATCACAGCTGATTCTGAAATACTTAAATCAATAAACTTATCATCGCTCAAAATGTTTTGGACAATGGAGATTAAGGTGTTACTACTCATCAAAATTTAGTTTGAGAAACTCATTCTCTGGTGACATCTAGTGACCATTTAAAAGAGCCCATCCTTACTTTTCAAGCTCATCAAGGGATGGATTTCCTTTGAATTTTCTATGCTCAGAACTGGGAAAAATCACTGATAGTAAATTACAACTTACTGATCAAGCTGTTCCTCAGTAGACATACGAGCTCCTTCTCTGTTAGATATTTTCATAGCTTGGCAGAGAAACTGTATTGGATTTGTTTGTGATTCAAGAACCGAGTACACACGGTCTAAATCAGACTGGTACCAGATCTTCATCTCATCTCCAATCTGATAAAAAGAGTATATGTAAAGATTAGAGGTGGTTGGTCATAAAGCATTATCTTGTAGTTAGTTTCTCTGGGTTCCAAAATAGATTTTACCACCTTTTTTTTGGGGAGAAGAGATATTTTAATTCACGAGCTGTCTAGGTCAAATTTTATGAAAATCTGTACGATTCTGAAGTTTTACCTGTGTTCTTGTAACTTGTTGAACTTTGTCATCTGTGTGAGGATTCAGAGTGCAAGCGAAGATTTTCACTGTTACAACACCAGGCAGATGACCTTCAACATTAATGTGATGAATATAGTTCTAATTATGTTAACGATGAAATTCGAACAAAATGACTTTGACAAACTATTTACCATATCATTTGATCATAAGCTGAGTCTTGTTCTGATATAGCACAAAAGACTCCCATACCTGGATTTTGCAACAGCAATGTACAGGGATTGAAAAGAGATGCTGATGTTTCCTTTGTTTTCTTATTGCACGACATCTCAACAACATATTCAATTTCTTGGGCTACTGGAAACGGTTTGTTGCTAATCAGTGTCAAATGCTGCTCTTTGTCCTGCAAGAGAATGAGATAGACCTTATTGTTCAAGTTGTATCAAGGAAAGTACCTTAGAAGCAAATACAGTGGACGCCACTTCTAACGGATACCTAGGATGGATTACCCGCGGGTTGTACATGGTTTTGTGCGGGCTATCCTACGAAGCGGGTAATGCATGATTTTTTTTCACGAGATCTCTTGCACTCTACATATACGTATATCGACAACTCCCAATAGCCGCACGCACTTTTGGATGCCATCGATAGACATATATAAATAATTCTTTCAAATATAGCAGGAAAATCCTAGCTGTGTTCTCAGTAACGGACAAGGGCAATATATCTTTTGCGTGACAATTCCAAATTTCCGTAGCCTACAGGACAATTAAGTTATTCATTTTTGCCATTGGAATAGGGTTACGAAGAAGGTTTGAACCAGTTCGGTCCCGTGCCCGTTACTGAGAACACACCTAGTATCATAGAAAATTGAGATTTGGCGCATTTGTTAATGCGTAGTTAGTAGTAACTAGGTAGGTACATAGTAAAGCTGGATTTCTCTGCGGGTTATCTAATAAATTTAAAACGAAAAGGGTTGATTTTACATGGGTGCGGTTCATACACGGTGAAGGTAATACAACCGAAAGTACGGTATTAGCATTGAGGAAGGGATATGAATATTGATATATGTATAAAACAATACCCGATTGATAACATTATTACTGTATATTAAAAATCGAAATATTTTCTCACTTCACAGCTCATAATATTTGGATGAGGGATGACATACATTGGACCTAATATGGCCATAATGTCTGTAAAAATCTGGTCAGGAAACTTTGCTCTGATGATGTTGAAGTGTTCATAGTCTTTGAATCCTGGAAGATTGAAGAAATATTAAAAAACATTTAATATTTGATCATTTATAAACAGCAGCCTGAAAAGTTTCAGTTCATTGCCTCCGCGTTTCAGTATCATATAAAAAGACTGGCTAATTAATTTTTCAGCGGTTAAGATTGAACTTGAAATAATTTTTATACCTAAAAAATCTATTATAAGTGAACCATTCCAATATGAAAATGAAAGTACTGAACATCATTCTTATCATATCTATTTACATATTCCCTAGCAAATAATCATAGCTGAGCTGATAAAGATTATTATTGTGTGGGTTAGAATAGATTTAAAGTCAAAGAGCAGGAGCAAAAATTAGATTGCACTCTTATGTCCGGACAAGGTTTATGATATTAATTACTATTGCTATTTCTTCATAGTGGCATTTTTGGTATTCAAAAATAATATGGTGCACGAGTACCTGCGTGATGAGAAGTGAAAAAAAATTATTAAGTATACCGATCATGCATCGGTTTGCATCTTGGAGAAATTTCACATCATCTTCGCTGCTCAGAATTAGTACTATTAGCCTTTCAGGTCGGTTATCAAGTATATCACTTCTTCTTAAATGCGACTGTTAAAAACAAATAATATCCATATTGTAAACCGAAACAGATGATGAATGTTGATGGATAGGGTTCCCCCATCATAATGTTTCATCAGAAAGATCCTTTGTTTCCCAGAGTACAGCTGTTACAAATGATACGCGAGTGGTCTCCCAATTATTGAGGTTCGACTTTAGGATGATACTGACGGAGCTTATAGTAGAAACAACACTGCAATTTTACATTTTGGTTTTCCCGGGCTAGCGACATACTTTCAGTCAGCCGGTGTGCATAGGATAGTATGTAACGAGAAAAAAATCCACGCCAGCAAAGCAAAGTATTCCTGTCACCACACAAGTAACAAATCAACCTATTGCAATTTTTGAAATACATACGATCTACATAGGATCTTCAGTTAAACAAAATTCTTTATTTGACATGCGTTTACAATGCTGTAGAGATAACATGCTAAAGTTTTCTAACAATCAGCCTAGCAATATAGAATAATGGTTATTTTCGATGGCACGGCCTGCTAGTTGCAAATTCTCAAACAGACCATACCTCTCCATTCCTCAGGTACTTCAGAACCTGTGCCGATACTAACAGAATCTTGTACTCGCAATTGTTAACATTGCTGACTTCATCTTCCGTGATCGCATCAACCGCTTCTGTAAGCACATCCAAGTTCATGTCTCTGTAGAATGAGGACAGAACTGAGCAAAGTTATGATGTTTCGAGTCTAAGTAGTTCTGTTTTAGATTTTAACCTGTAATCCTCTGGTAGTTGTTCTGTGAACATGGAAACTATGAACTGGCACCACTGCTCCCCGACATTCCCTTCATCGTGCAGCACTGCTAGTGTTGTACCTGAAAACAGTTAAATTAGTTAAAATACCGGAAGATATCAGCCAGTTTCATGTTAAGTAAGTTGTAAGACAAATGCAGTGTAGGTTTATTAAAAACTGGTGCTCTCCCTAATACACTTGACTCGTCCTATTTATGTTGACTTAATATATATCAAAATTAGATACTCACTGTCTCTCTTTTTGTTTAATTTAGAGATTTGATTTATTCTCTCCTGAACTCTTACTATTTCCCACCGCAACTGAGCTATAGCACAAGAATGAAATGATATTTAGTTCTCATTGTGAGGCAAAGTCCACCACTACCATTACTAAATCTTCATGGTAACAAAGTACCTTTCAACAGAGCCATGATCCGACAATAAAATTACAGTTAAGCTGTATGCAGGCAGCAAAAAAACTGAAGCTCAAAGTTGTATGCCTTAAATTGGAGCATACAGTGTAATTGAACTACAGCTTTTTGGGAAGACCTATCGATGGCTCCGGAAAAAAAATACTAAGACACAGCCTCTGAAATTTGTTTAGTTCCTGCAAACCCACAGATATTCATCGCCAAGATGTTGTGATTGATGCTGCTCATAAAGCATCAGCCATCCCACTCAGAATGACTCAAAACATAAATAAAAGGGTTGCGAGAGAGATCGATCGAATAAACAAGGATTAACACTGAACATATGTGCACTTCAAGGCAATGACGCAATTTGTAGACATTTGTGAACACTTTCTGGAGATATGAGAAGCCAAAAATGACTGTTTCCTATTTGAGAGGCCACTTTCATTGTATCAGGAATAAACTACGAATGACTAGACTGGGAGAGTAAACTTCGGAAAGGAAGTGCTTCTAAGCAGATTCTAATGAAGAAGGAAATACGCTGAATCGCAAAAAAAAAAACAATGCAGCATCACTTTCTGGTTGACACGGTTTCTACTAGATCACACACAAGTAGCCGTACTGTGAAAAATTGACAAAAAGGTGATAAAATTGATGATTTTGAAACACAATTCCGAAGGAATGAAGCCACACCTGACTTTTACAAGCTCAAAACATATCCACCTTCATTATCAAAAGCACCAAAGCTGGGAAATATGATTCAAAGTATAGTCCAGTAGTGTGGTCCCTTCGTAAACCCTGTTACTTTAGAATAGGTTAGGCTTGGTAACGTAATCTGGTTTTCTGAGTTTAGGTTAGGACGAGTAACATCAGTGGGTTTTGGAGCGACCACACTATCGACTCGTACCAAAGTATACAACAAACCCATGGATAAACACCTCTCATTTTGGAGTTATTTAATATTTACTCTGAATTTTCTGCAGTCAATAATGTATAAATAAAATACCTTTGTTCGCCATTTTCAAAGCTTCAAATACTGATTTTCTCGATCTATTCTCCACATTTATAGAGTGTACTAGCTGTGAAAAACATGAGATTGAGAGGATTATTTCCATGGCCATCACTATGCTCGATAATTAAACATCTGCCAGGAATATGAGTCACACTTACACATTCTAGACAGTATTCTCGTACACAATGAGGTAGTCATGTACTTTAAAATCAAATGTAGCACACACAGCAATTATATATATGCTACATATTTCCTGACTCACATCAAGAAGTTTAAATAGTCACACTCCAATATCAATCAAGTAACAGGCAATCTTATGAAAGAATTCCTTAACTGGCATGACCACATGAGAGGCCATGGAAACATTTCAGTAAGGGGATATTTTACTTGACTGAAGTGAAATATTAACAATAATAAAGCTATTGCAGAAGAAATCAGATATCCAGACCTCTACAGAACCCAACGGTTTTGTGCAGTATTTAAGTAGAAACATTTATTCTGGCAAAGGAGTCAAGAGATATTTTTACCGACTCCGACGTCAGCTAAAAGTACCAAACTCCTCCATTCCACACCTCGCTTAGTGACTGTTACACACCCTCAAGGTAATGAAAACAAGATGATGTCGATTGGTTTCAGGCAGCCAAAATCCCAACCCCTACCCAAATGGGTAGTTTCCATGTATATGTGACTAGGACAAGAATGGAACATTTACGTGATAAGGTCACACAAGTTGTTGGCTCACAATAAAAAATTAGGTTGAAATTCAGTTTACTTTTGTATTAAGGTAAAATAATTGAAACACGGCCCTTACCACAATCTTCGATTACAACAGAAGCTA
The DNA here is from genome assembly GCA_013436055.1 of Halocynthia roretzi. Classification (NCBI taxonomy): domain Eukaryota; kingdom Metazoa; phylum Chordata; class Ascidiacea; order Stolidobranchia; family Pyuridae; genus Halocynthia; species Halocynthia roretzi. The sequence goes on along the minus strand of QRAM01000140.1, from coordinate 191,458 downwards.
TATCACACCTGACCACCGATTCGAAACATCCTTTGTATGTAGGTGAAAAGGACTTTTGAATCAGAGCCTTGCATACGTGATCCCAATAACGACAACATACAATGCAGTAACGCTTGGATACAAACCCCAATAGAGAAGTTTGTATGAGTTTGAGCGTCAGTAAGGGTATATACAATATTTGAATTGTATTTTTATGACGTCATAACAAATTGTTGATCAAAGCAAAATATTATTTAATGTTTGACTTCATTTCAAAGTATTCCTAGTTTTATTGGACAATACTAAAACCCAGGTCCAGCAGTACAAGCAGGACCACCTGTGCCGGCTAAATACTAAATACCTCTGTACCATCATACTAAATACTGCAGTACCATACTAAATGCCGCTGTAGCTGACATCTTGTCCGCACTCAGGTGGTACATGTGGTTTATATGGCACATGTTGTACAGGTGGCACTGCTGGTACTTCAGATTTTAGTATTGTCTCTTTTATTTTGAATTCAAGTTCACTTTTTGTTTTTGCCAAGTGAAGATTTTTTTGTATTCCTATGACGTCATTATATAAATGTTCCATTCTGCATGTCCAAGTCGTGTCGGTCACATATATACGGAAATTACCCTCAAATGCACACTTCCCAAACATGGATTCAGCATAGCCTACATTCATAGTATCAACTACGATGAGTTGCACACTGACCCTGATTTACCAGTAAGGGCTACACTAAAATATGGGAAGTATCACGAAAAGAGCGGGGAAGCCCCTAAGATACGGAAATGTAAAAAATATTCAAAACTTATCCGGAAACGTGTGTATGCAGAGCAACCCACTAAACTTTATGCTGACTCATTTGCATCGGACTTTCAATCTTTGACGAATCTGGACACAACTAAACCACGAGAAAACTACAACCAGTCAGGATATTGACATGTCATAGACCCACTTCCATGCAGAACCTGACCAAGTCCACTCCTCAATAACAGCATAGGTCATGAAAGCATTGAACCATGCTATTCAAATATTTTGGTTTGTATCCGGCTGTGGCTCCATGTTTATTTTTATCTTGTCGGTCATGTACGGTATGCAAAAACAAGTTGGCAATCAGTGGCAATCATTGGAAAGTACGTTTGTTAATGAACGTCTTATGTAAACAAAGACTCAGTTTGTCCCTGAACATGACCCAGTGTGATCCACACTTATAACAGTATATACGCTATGTATATACAGTATTACGATTCTAAATTCCGAAAAATAGAATGTATTCGGCTCTTTAAATTCTCTCCTGCAACTCAACTTATATCTACAATTCATCGAAAAGAAAATCTTATCAAAAACTATATTGGATTCTTAACGTGAAATAATACGACTCAAATATCTAGGTATTACCGAAGAGGGAATATGGAACGAGTTTAAATCATCCCACGTATCTGAAAATCTTGGTTTTTTTATGGTTCTACATTCCTCATTCTGGAAGTAATCATTCTCGCCTGCAATCTAGGTTTGTGTATCATATAATTCCATAAATTATCTATATCGATTCCCTTTTACACAAATGACCATAAAATAGAAACACAGAAAACAAGCAAATTAACAATCCATACGATGTGTACGAAATTAACGTGCAGAAAACCTTCCGCTTTCGGTTTCGTTTCTGGAAATCACCGTGGTTTTAAATCTTTGTAAATCTAATGTAAGCTGTCGACGTTAGAAAAATCAACTGCAGATTTCCTTAATTTCTTTGGAGATCTGCCGCTATCGGAGGAGGATTCTTCAGATCGTTGAAATTTTTCCTCATCTCTCGTTGGCCACTGTCTTTTTCTATTGACGGGGGACGGCGTTGAATTAATTTTGTAATGTTCACTTTCGTCGTTTCCAAAACCTTCATCAACATCTTCGGTTTTAAACGTTGCTACTTTCATGGAATCATAATAGCTATATGAGGGTGTGGGTGGAATGAACGGTGCTAACCCCAAAGGAGACTCCAGATGATCTAGTCTAACGTTGGAAATAGGTCCAGCTCGCAAGTAAGTATTCTCAAATTTGTTTGGTGTGCGGGTAATTTTTGAAATGCATTCATTTATCATCGATCGATCGCAATTTCTTGGGTGCAATCGGCTGTTCGGACTTTCTATGAATACTCCTCGGTTAGGAGAACACAATTGCTGACCAGGGCATAGGGTTGATAAGCTTGCATCTACTTCATTGCTTGGTGGTGCCGTTAAACCATGATAATTTAATGTACCTGTTAAAACATAGTGAAAATTGATAGCGAAAATAACTCAAATTGTCATGGGATGGCAACCCCAAGAAAACCTTCCCCTTCTTGTAAGATCTTTCTATCGAAAACTTTTATCTGAATCCTCCGTGAGTGGTATAAGAACAGTCTTGCGATGCTAGATTTCCAATCTCACTTGAGGATGTGTATGATTTTATAAGTACATTAATAACTATTCCCATTCGAGACCCCAATCATGAGATAAGAACATAAATATTGTTTCTTGTGAATAGCTATATCTTGTAGCAGTTTTGAGGGCAATGATAAAGGGATGTACTAAGTACATAGCGGCCAAAAACGAGCACATCTACAAGCCTGTACCTGTTGGAAATATTGGTTGACGATATACTTCTGAAATCATTCTTTGCATTTCTTCCATTGAAGTTTTCAAACTGACAATGTAGCTTCTTGCTAACAGCAAAGTAGAAATCTTGGAAAGCTTCCTTACTGCGGGACCGTGGCCATATGGCATTACCTGCGAACCAAAAAAGAAATGAAGTCAGTGAAGCAATCGTCAAATTACATTCCTTTCACTTTTTGAGCATAAGGATATATATTTTTTTAGTTACCTCTCGCAATGAATTCAGTGCGCTGTTCAGATCATGCATTCGTTTGCGTTCGCGTTCGTTTATTTTCAACCTCAGATCTTGAAGCTCGTATTCGTCTAAGTTATTCATTTTACTTGCCATCTAAGAGAGAATTTCGTTGAAATGAACTGGTTTTAAATTGAAAAAGAAAGTAAGCAAGTCGGGATACTTAAACTAGCTATATCTTACCTTTAAGGCGCTGACTGGTTTCTGCAAGAGGGATTTATGCTGTTGTTTTTGGGAAGCATTGGGCATCGTGCTTTTCCGACTCGTTGATACTCCAGTATATTTCTCACTCCACTTTACGGGGAATATATTCATTTCTTCGTTCGATGAATCAACTGCATGGATGTAGAAATTGTTTCACATGAAGTAAACACATTATAGTATTACAATTAACCTCATTGCACATGCTCTGTATTCAAACCTCACCTTTGCCAAAACCTTCAGCCTTTCTCTCTTCTGTATTCATCTGAGAAGTTAATATAAATCTGTTTCTTGTGCCAAAAGGTCTGTGTAGATGCCGATGCCTGCGTGTGTTTTCAAACTCTACTTCATCAAGTCTGATAATTGTCCCATATTTATATACCAATGTGGAGAAAAAAATATGTTTACTACGCAGCATTACTCTTTTTTTTAAATATCGATTGTATGTTGGACGGGATCAGTCGTGAATAATGAGTAGAGAGGAGGAGGTTAAGAACACGTTCAGTCGCATTGTTTTCAATATTGCGCCTTAGGATCATCCCTCTCCCGAGTAAGCACGCGACAACGGGCCAGCTGTAATATGACGGGTTCCATTCCAGGACCGTTGCAATTTGATTATCGGACAAAGAACTTTGTAGATGGATGATAAATAACAAATTAGCCTCACGACACATGTGCATTAAGAGTTCAGTGTGAAATTAGCCAAATTAAAACACAGGAAAGTTTTACAATCCGGCTGTATTTTCCAATCTGCCCAACTGCTAAACGAATCACTTACACAAGTAAATGCGAGTAAAATCGAATTATCCAGAGCAAACGACAGAAAGGATAATGGGTGCTTGAAACCTTTTGTGTGGGAAAGGTCTTAAATGCAGACTAAACCCATTATGACTGAAAAAACGGCGCGATCAACTAACTATGTAGGGATCACGAAGAGAAAACTTGTGTATTAGGTCTTCTGATCTGGATGATCACCAGCAATATTCAAGATGGTCATTACATGATTTCCTTTATAGAATCACATTATAATATGCAATGTAGAGATTAATTTCATCTGTTTTCAAAAATAAAATGACACATTCCTATTAATTTCAAAGACTGACTTTAAAACAATATATTGATGGTTCATGTAAGCCCTAAGGAATGATCAGCTCTACTGCGTTGATAGAATATCTGAAACACCAATTACATCCACGGAGCCAACACGCTAAGTATGGCAAATATCGGTTAGTTATCATGGAAGCGCTGTAAAAAAATAATTGTAATAGAAATATACCAATCTGTTAACGCTACCCTGCCTATCGTGAATAGCTGGTCAACATCAGGAATTGCGCTTGCGAATAATATCAAAGGCTAGTGAAGCAGCGGGATTCCTACGTCGAAACCGGACGAAGCGGCGAGTGCTCGGCAGCAATAGGGAAGACGAAATATCTTTTGTCGCTGTGCTGAATCTTTCTAAAGGTACTTGAAAAAAGAATTCATTTCATATTCATTGACAATAAGAACAGTTGGGCGACGTCGCCTGAATTTAAATTCTTGTCTTGCAAAATAGGTCGATAACAAAGAATTACAACATCTTACTGTGAAAAGACGAGCGGAAACGGAAGTAAGGTGAAATTCTTGTTGAATTCCTAGCAATACCAGAGACGGGATTCCCAGACGGCAGATAGTGTGGATAAAAATGTTTCCGGTCAATTACCATATGGCAATACATTGCAAAACTCCTTTTTTGAACCAGAGCTGCAAGTCATCAGCTAAACGAAACGTTACCCATCAAGCATTGGAAGCATCTCCAGATTTATTTTCTAGCGATTGAAATGTCGCATCGCGGTGAAAGTGTCATTGCCACTTGGCGCGGAAAATTGTTTGGTTACGCAAATGCCCCAAAAAGCAACAGGACAAATTAGCAGCAAATTTTCTGGCACGTTGGAGGACTTTCAAGACAATTGAAATTAGCTTTTAAAGTAGCTCGAAAGTCAATAAAACTAATTTCATTGTTTTCATGGAGCCATGATGACTTATCGATGAGGTTCACGCAATTACATGGCTATCATACTTTAACATATGCCGATGGATAAGGCGGTTAACGGGTGGAAGAGTTAAAAAGCAAGAAAAAATGATCCGAAAGAATTAAAATATTTTCTAAATATATTGTTTGGGGAGACTTGTGTAAAAAAAAATTTCCTTGGATGTTTAAAACACTAAACTGAATGAAATAACCGAAAAAATGACTTTGAAATTCACTTTGTACAGCAAAAGATTAACACAGTTATCGACCAGCGGCATGCTGGAGAAAATCTGCATGTTGCATGATATTCAACACGTGCCATTGCAAAAGATATAAAGCAATTACCAGGCGCTTTGCATAGTTGGAACTACTAATTACCAGTGCGTACAACGGTAAATATCTCCACAGGGGGATAAAATAGAAGAATTTGCATTGAATACCTGCTCCGAATTATTACATGTCATGCACATTATTGACAATCGATGAAACAAAAGTCGAATTACAGAGAACAAATTTTAAAATGGAATACTATTGATAAGACACGCTAATGAGGAAGATAGTCCCAAGATTGAACTATAATCATGGAATATGTGGGCGTCAGTTGAATTTACGAGAATGTTTATCCCTCTTCAATGAAGTCCCCGCGGTCGATATGAAAGAACTATCCGTAAATTTGATAACAAAAATTATCGGCGGAAGCGCGGTAAAATTAGCTAAAGTAATCAAATCGGTCACACTTAATAATAAATATACGTATCAATGAAAGGTTCAGGAGTTCTACTCTTGGTCGTAATGTCGTTACACGCTAGTTAACAGTTAACAGCAGTCCACACAGCAGCGGGATGCCGTCGTATAATGTATATTTAACATGAATTTAAATTGTGTTCAATATTGCTGAATGCTGAAGGACTTGCAGGATAGGAATCTGACATAACCAATCCGAAAGTTACGCAATGCTTCATGTTGCCACCTTGTATTCATGAATATTAAGCTGCTGGTTGCATCATACAGCATACTGAACTACGAGGACCTAGGTAACTAGAGGTTATTGTGTAATTTTATTACGTCATTGAAAGGTATAACCTACTTCTTAGGGTTCCATTGTGTGGTATCTCATTTGGAATCCACATAATTCAACGCAGGTTTCATAATTCTATCGTATTAACCACAATTCTCTTATTCAACGAGGTTACATAACACGATGCGTGTATATCTAGAAGTCAGTGCTTCTGCGGAAGTGACGCGCTTGCTAAGTAATGCCGCCGGAGTCGAAATGTAGTTACTTTTTTACATTGAAAAAAAAATTCTATAACGCTTGGTGAACATAATACCACATAACTTCTTGAAAATTGAAAAAAAAAACGTACTGCAATCTTAAATTATTAATCATATAAAAGTGTATACAAAGGAAGATTTCTATAGCAATATAGTAGCCACAATGATTCGCTTTTGTTGCAGTGATTTTACAAGAATTAAAACGATTTGTTTACCTAATCTTATTTGATTTGTTTCACTGTCACCGAGTTCTCGGGAACTAAGGTTTGATAAGAACTGAAATTATGAGAAGAACTGAAGTGCGTCTGAAGTGGAAATACTTTATGCTGAACTTCACCCATTTGTTTGAACTTGAGGGAAACTCCGCACAAATATTTCTTCGAATTCCCCAACAATATTAATAATTAATAACCTAGGCAGGGCTATAAATAGAGGATTGTTCTGAGTAATACCGTGTTGTGTAACTACCCAAATAAACAGGAAAGAATATTAAATCATCACAATACTTAATTAAATCTGAGTAACTCTGTATGACGATAAAAAGATATCGAGATATAATATAGTATTGCATAAGAGTTATCACACAACGTTCAGGCTTAAAAAAATTCATATGAACTAAAGTAGATACATTCAAACATTGTACAATAGAGGAACCGGAATAAGTGTAATAAAGTTTCACTTAAATTTGTTTCATTAAGCTAAAACCACTTTCTCATTATGATCTCGGGGAACACTCAGTTCTGGGAATTTCTATACAATGAAAAACTCAAAAGTAATAATAATGTCCTTGGAACTGAAAATACAGCAAACAATAAATCCATAGCAGAAATGCGCTCAAAAACAATACTTGGTAAGTGCTGCTCTTAAATTATCTGAATAATTAAATGAGGGAAATCTGCATATGATGGATGTTGTACGATAAAGCAAGTGCAATGATTGTGTAAACGATTGTGTCATGGCCAATATAAAAAATATATATGTACATACAGCATAATATGGTAATTACATTAGTCCCACGTTCACTTATTTCACACTTATGCGAGAATGTACGTGAGCCGTTAGCGAGATGCCTCGGAAGCGTTGCGTGGCATCCTGTACAGAAGCTGCAACGCAACAGTATCTCACAGGCAGTCATTGCGTGTGTATGCGGTTGTGTACGCCCTAGATTACCTTGTGGTTGGTTAACTGTCAATTGTCGTATTTGTGACTTTTATAAATGACCATACCTCCTAAATGTGCTATGTTTAGTTCTGGGCCTTCGGCAAAGTACCATAGGACATTGGTAATGCAAAAAAAAATTGAAATCATCAACACTATCAAGACTGGTAAAGGTGCGTCAATCTTGTAAGAACGCATCCCGATTCTCTTCATGGCAATGAGTATTTACACTCATTCCGATATTTCGGAACGCAAATAACAAAGGACTGGCGATAGGTACCGTCAGGAATGGGTGAAACTGATATTGCATATTTCACAGTTTTATTACGGTCGTGAATAAAATGATAAGGTTCATGTATGAATATATACTCTAAATATATATTAAATATGGAGGGAAATTTACTCTTAAAAAAAACCTTGCTCACAGAGGTTCAATTTAATTCAATTATTCAAATTCCTACAAAAAAATTAATTCACAAAACGAGTTGTATGTTTACGGAACCCGTGATGGAATGACAATCGTGGAGAAGTACACAGCATTAAATGCTTGTATGTTAAGACTGTTTATTAAGGATCAAATGGTGATATATCTCTTGAAACTAGAAGTTTTCTTTATTGTAGTGGAAAATAGTACTCCCAGACGAGTGCTTGTTAGACATTTGATGCAAAATCTTTGACAAAGCCGCAACACCACAGAAAAAAACACCAATTTGTGTTCCTTGATGCTCACTCGATACTTTGGAGAATATCTCATCCCAGTTCGGTCTTCCATAATTGGTTTTTGCCTCAAGCCCAGTGATGACGTCACGATCATCTTCCTCGTGCACAAAGATAGCCTTGGCCTGATTAGCGCTCCATCCTCTTGTTAGATAAATATTGTATTCAATTAAACCCAGTTTTCCCAGCTCAGTAAGTTGATTTTCCAAGTGAATCAGCATATCACCAAACCATTCGAATGCGTGGGTGTCAGGACATATCCAGAAGAAATAGACTTTCTTGAGTTTAAGGGATCCAGAAGTATCTTTAGAATTTTTGTAGAAGACAGACTTTAGTAGCGAGGCGAATGGTGTCACACCAATACCAGAACCAACACATACTGCGACATCATAGGCAAAAACATCTTCACTTGCGGTACCGAACGGACCATCAATGGCAATACGAGGCATTTTCCAAGAAGGCAAAATTTCTTCTCCCACGTTTTCTGCACCAACAGCTTCGACGAGCCCCGTGGTCCAGTCACCGACGACACGGATATGAATACTAAAATAATTTTCTTCGGGGGCAGAGGTCAAAGTGAATGGGTGCCATTCCAAATGGGAAAGCTGAGGACACTGAATGAAAACGTATTGACCCACTTCAGCAAAGAATCCTTTTTTGCGCATCTGGAGCTCAACCACCCTGGACGGATGCTTGACAACTTTCAAGATTTCGACCTGCTGGCTAAATCTGAACAGCCTCACTATTCTTTCGCAGGCATACAAGGCCATAGGACCCACAACCCATTTCCAAGTAGCGGGAAAATTTCCAAAGAACTGAGGGGGGGTTTGGCACTCGGGGTAGGAGTCCCATTGATCTGGATCTCTGTACTGACAAATTTTAGGATCGTGCTGTCCAATGCTATCCCTTGTTTGACCTCTGACCTGGCCGCTAATTCCATGTATCACCAAAAATCCAAAGAATATAATGAAAAGATGATGCGTATACCAGAAGACTTCAAAGTATGATCTTCTGATGAACTCAGTAGACGATGCGACCATCAAAAATAGGCATACAGTGATAATAACGCCCGTCCATCCTCCAGTAAGTAAGAATATTGCTCCAATTGGAAATATTTGGTAACTTATAGGGTCCAAGTAGGTCTGGTTGCCTTCGTCTCTGTAAGAAGCCAATTTCCTTATCAATTTCTTTCTCTGCAGAACGGCTGCAGACTCAGTGAAATCGAGCTTAACTTTATGGGCATCAGAGTAAAACTGTACATTGAAACAATGTGCATAATAATGTATCGCGGTCATGATGACGATCATATAAGCACAAAGCTTATGAAATGTGATGTTTTTGTCCAGCAGCCTCCTTACTCTACGAGGGCAACAGACAGCCGCACCTCTCAGCAGGGAGAGCAAATTTCTACATACTGGGAGCAGAATCAGCATGCAATTAAAATTGAGGCTTGCAGCAGACCCTCTTGCCAGGGCTAGCGCCGGTCCAAGTAACACTCTCGTGTACAAGTAAGTGTCCGGAACATCATAACGTTGGTAATACTCATAGAACAGATAGCCATTCAAACCCAACCAGACAATTAGGACAATGTGTTTAGGTAGGTCATTCACAAGAAAACCCCTAATATTTACCATTGTGAAGATTCAGTACTAATATTATCAGGACAGTGAATGTGAATCTTTTAATGAAAAAAAAGTTTTATTGATATTTCAAAATACAGCATGTGATACTGTTATTAGGCTTTCTGTACAACACTTTTCATTACCCTCTGAAATCCTGTCTTCGACCTGTCACTATAAGCTCAAGAAATGTAACCCATATTATATAACCAATTCTAACAGAAAAAGGCAAGTTGAAGATATTAATGAATTACCTTTTTCTCCAGAGAAAATCCTTGCCTCGCGTTTGTCAGTTCATTCAAGGACAACTGTTACTCCCGTCAATTGCTATTCACAGTTTAGCAGTACAAACAAAAATGTAAACACGGATTTGTGAAAAGGTGAAGGTTCACCACAAATGCATTGAAGCGGAAACGAACTTTTTATTCTCCGTCGTTATTTACTAGCACCCCTGGGGACAGGGACCCATACATACCCGGGTAAACCTCTTGATGGAAAGCTCTTAGAAATAAATCTACATTCTTATTTTGCCCTTTCCCCCTTGCCAGGTAAGTCTTTAACGCAAAAAATCAGGATATAGCCAAGTTTTTTTTGCTCGCCTAGGACAGTTGAAGCGATCCTGAGTAGGATTTCACCCCCAATCGGCATAAGCTTAAACTATGGGTTTCTTTCTTCTTGGATTAGCCTGGGATGCATCTGGACCCCCATGCCAAATTTGCCGTAGTCGTGTTATTCAGTCGCTAGGGAGCGTTAGAGCTAGCTCCGGGGCATCTTTTTTGGAAAATTCTAAAGCCGCCACAATCTGGGCGGCCAGGATACCCTAAGCCGCTACACCAATTTGGTTTGAATCGGTTCAACCGTCCGGTTTTTTTTATAGCGAACGAATAAACATTTTCTTATATATATATATATAAAGATACCGCGCCGATTTATAATTTCAAAGCAAAATATTCACAGACTGGAAATACTGATATCTCTAAAATAAAGATATAAATAACATCGCGTGTTGTATGCTAAATCCAAGAACCTGTGCAATACTATCACCTCCATAAGTCACTTGCAATTCTCCGCAGCAAATTACGTTACTTAGGCAGTTATTAAAACTTATAAAAATTAAAATTTCCGACACAGTATATTGAATATCTCGATAGAAAACTTTAGGCAAATTGGAGCAAAGTTCCCCAGCTATTCTCAATCTGACATAAGTACAGTATTGTATTTCTCCATAGGCTTTTAAGTAACAAACGACTTAAAGAGTGGGCATGTTATATAAAGCACAGAGCACTTCAGCAATGTTCATTTCCTGTTCAAGCACCTTTCTCATTCTGCACCACTTATTCAAGTAGCTCTAAACTTTGTCAGCTACAAAAGACTTATAAAAGGAAAGAACAGGAAATATATTTGCTTCCGTCGTTTGAACGTAATTCTAACACTCATAATCCTATTTTTCTTCCAATCAGCAACACGCAAACTCCAACGCTTGACTACATTCGACAACGCAACACACACGCATCTGTATATCTACACAGTCTTCCGAGATTACACAACATATTCCTGGGAATTCATTCTTTACCATTATTTGCGTTTGGTTGATTACGAAGGATTCATGAAGCAAAAGTGAAAGAAACGATGCAAAGTTGATGAATGATCTGGTTACGGATAGGGATTCCGTCCGAATTAAGCGATTGTATACGTATAACGATTGTTATGATAAGGTGTGGAATTTGTGGAAACATGAATAACCAAAACCTCAAAATGAGGAATTGTAAAAGAGAAAACAACGCAAAAAACCCTACTTTGTGATTTATAATTTACACCTATTCAATTTAAAACCATACATGGAGCACAATTTCATCTGACATTGTTTATTGATATACGTTTATAATATATCGCACACCTTACATATTTTTCCACGACGTTATTACGGAACGATTAGACCTAACGGTCTTGAAAGTGCCATCGGCAACTCTTTAGCGCCATCTACGGGAACTGACGAACTGAAAAAATTGTCGCATACAACTGCTCAAGATACTGCTCGGAGTACTTAAGTCAAAGAAAGTGCCAGAAGGTGTTGACACTGGAAACAGAACACTGAATACACATATGATTTGCTGATTGATTGTAGTCGCGATAGCGGGCAAACCCAGCACTTTTTCCCGGATACATAATACACAAGGGCAATCCAGGATACCAATGGTTTCTAAGATACTTTAGGCTTTTGAATTAAAATACCTGAAATCGAACGAAATCTTATTCGGCTCGAATATTACACAATCCTTTCGGAGAAAAATCAGATCCTAAATTTCTTGGCTAACGAATGGACTGATTCTATTTTTGCAAGGTTTCGAGTTTTAACAATTTTATCAATGAGTAGTGAGAACTTCAGTCATGAACATACTTTCTAAAGTCTTCGTAGCCTGCAGCAGTTATCACACAATCAGTACAGAAACTATACTATCGTGTAGGTCGTACTGAGACGGCATTTTAGGTCTTTAGATCAGCTTTTAGAATGTGGTAACGATTTTAAAATATTTTGAATGAGAGTTAAAGTTATATATTGCAACTGCATTTAATCCAGATGGTTATTTCGTAATACTATTGTCTTTAAATATGGTAATACAATAGTCTTTAAATACCTAAATATTTAAAGACTATGGTATACGTCAGGATTTAAATTTGAAAGGGTATCATGTACGCTTGGTTTACTGTTAGTATGTCTCATTACATGTAGTTCTGAGTTTTTGTGAAAATATTACTTAAATATCAGGCCCCCATTGACTAGAGTCGATGATTGCATTCTGTTGTACATGGAGCCTGAAGGTTTAGGCTAATAATATACATGAATATGAATGAAGCCATAGGCATTTTTTTATTTACCTTGATTACTGCTTGGCGACGGGGCGTCGCCATCTTATCGTAGCAACAGGCGTTGCCGGTTTCAATTCGCTACAGCGAAAAAATATAAGCGGAACGCGTGATGCCTGATCAATATTCTCAACCAAGGTCATTTCATTAGCGATGTAGCTTTTCGCTTGCGTAATTGTAATTATTCCTACAAGAAATCAAATCGATTAATCAATCAAATTACTTAGCACAGCAACGAGAGCATGAAAGAAAACGAGTGTAGCTAAAAGGTACGGAGTTTACATTGAGAGGTTATCCCAAAAACAGCGGCAATCGCGTCGTGCTGTTACGAGACAGCTGCGCGGTAATCTGATAATCGGTTTTGTTTCCTCGGGTTTATTGAATTCCGATATTGATACGAGAAGAAAGGAGTTGACCCAGTGCTATGAATACGGGCGACAAATGCATCAACGCTCATTCGTGTTACACAGCTATACACCCAAGTTCAGTTCAACATTCCAAAGTGCTAACGAGAATTCATCGCACGGAAGGTTGAAATTATTGCATATAAACTACGAGCCACTTGATTACATTAGTTACAGCAGGAGAGTTACCGAACTGCCTGTTATAGCAATTGGCTTCACTTTTACCATTATCAGTAAAGTTTTTGTTTCGTTTTTAGCAGATATAGAGTTGAATCTAACTGTAATCTAGCGTTATGTCATCCACCAGCATAGACCAGCCCAAGATTGGTTGTAGCCAAAGATGGGACGAATTCAAGACTTTTTTGTACAACCCAAGCAACAAAACCGTCCTCGGTAGAACAGGAGTGAGCTGGGCCAAGATTCTGTTCTTCTACATGATCTACTACGGATTTCTCGCCTGCCTGTTCGCGCTTTCGATCACAATTGTTCTGAACAGCCTTGACGAGTACACTCCCAGATACCAGACCCGTGTACAAACTCCCGGAGTCGCAATTCAGCCGAAAATCCCTTCAAATGTTGAGCAGACCAGCGACATCAAGTTTAAGCTCGGAGATGCAAACACTTACCAACGATACCTTGACCAGATGGATAAATTTCTGAAGCCCTATCAGGATCAGAGCGATAACAACCTTTTTCACAACTGCGATTTGAAAGGAATGCCACTGACAGGTCAAAAATACAGTGCGGATCAAACAGCTAAGGCTTGTCGCTTCGACCTCGCCTCACTCGGAAGTTGTGTCGCGTCACCTTACGGATATCCTGAGGGAAATCCTTGTATCCTGGTCAAAATCAACCGAATTATAGATTGGTTTCCCGTCGGTTACACCAACATTTCTACTGCAACAGGAAACGGTGACTCGAATGCCCCGCCTTTGAGCACCTTTTTGAAAGCATACAATATCCCCTACAGGCCATACTTGATTTATACGGCTTGCTACGGTTCAACTTCGGAGGATGAAGAAAAACTGAACCAGGGTGACAGAACAAATACCAGATATTACCCAGAACAGAACGGATTGCCATTCGTCTACTTTCCATACAAAGGTAAAAAACGTCAACCGAGTTACCTCAATCCGGTGGTTGCGGTGCAGTTCACAAACGTCACAAAAGATGTAGACATCGATGTCAAATGCAAGGCGTATGCTCTCAACATAAGAGACAGCAAGCAGATGGCGGAAGGCTACTTTGATTTCGTCCTGAAAGTGGAAAGTTGAAATGCTTCACCAAAAGACGGAATTGAAATCTTCATGAATCTGTTCAATTTATTATAATCCTCTACACTATGTTGTCTGTTGTCTGTTGTTTGAAATTGTTTTTAATTAGTTGCAGTTGATTTTTGCATTATGTAACGCATCACAAAATAAAATCAAGTGCGTTTGTTCAAATTTTACATAAATAACTAAGTGAGTCGCGAATTTGTCTTGGAAATTTTTTCCTTGTACGATTCGTTGTTTGTGAAATACAATTTGTATGTAATTGAGAATTTCTTGTTGCAGTTGTTCTCTTCTAGTCTTAAGTTTCAGCTTATAAATACCAAAGGGTTTATACATACTTCTAACCTAAACAATGAACTCATCGAGCATTGTCGGAACGTCAGTAACAGTAGCATCAAAAGTCCCATTTGGACAATTGTGTCAACTGTTTGAAAGAATCCATCGTGCAAAAAGTGAGAATGAAATACTGAATTACTTGAAATATATAGGGTTTTAGGTGGCTATATACTACAGTGATGCCTCCCCTCAAATTACTAGATGTGCTCCATGCTTAAGTGTCACATGGCCTTCATTTAAAAGACGCAGAAAAAAGGGGACACGTCTTATATCCGGCAGGCAGCTGCATGGATTCAACATGTTAATCGAAGGAATGCTGTAGATTAAAAACTTTGAAACTAACCTGTTCGCCAAAGTTGTCTTCTGAAATCTGTCGATGTATTGCCAAATCCAATATCCATTCTCAGATAATGCCGGTAGATCAGAGGAACTCCGTAAGTTCATTGCGATTTGGAGACAGAAACATGACCACCTGCACAGTAAAATCATCTCCAGCGGAGCGGTACCAGATGATTCATTTTTCCCTGCGTTACGTCTCATCATACCATCTTTGGATCGTGAAAGGTCATCATATGGGGTCAAGGTAATAGTAATCAATCTGTAAAGGTATACATAAATGTATGATTTTGAGATTGGAACATGGGTAACTGTGCGAAAAATTTTTAATTGAAGGAAGTACTACTAGCAAAGTTATTCATTAATGTGCTTGGTCTCTCAAATACAAGTCCGGATGCTAAGAAAATACTGGAGTACAGAAATCCAAAAATAAACGCAGTCGCCACAGGTAGATATGAACACAATCGATATTAAAAGGCTTTGTATAGAACCTCAATAAATTTCTGATCTCGATCAGTGATTACCTAGAAAAGATCGATATTAATATTTATATCATATGACAGGTGATTTCGCTGAAATTGCATATCTACATGTTCTTTCAAAACGTTGTACAAACCAAGGATCGCTAACAATACAAGAAATTAATGAACATTTAGATAAAATTGCTCTGTATAACAACCAACAAGAAAAAGAGCTGGTAAGGATTATAGACAAACACAACGTTAAGACCTATAGGGAGTAGAATTGTACAGACGACCAATGATAGTAGTAAATGTGACGATACGTCATTACCGTCATTGGTTGTCTGTATAATTCTACTCCCTATAGACATACCAGGTTTTTCAGTCCTGTTAAGAAAACCTCCATAAATGAAAAAAACGAGAAAAACATTTTCTATTATATTAATGAAGGTTAAAAAGACCCTCCTCAGTATCATACGGGGCACCTCAGCGATGGAACAAAAATGGCTAATTCGTATACTGCTGAAAGACACCAAACTGAAACTAGGGCATTCTGCAGTGCTTAACGAGTTTCACCCAGATGCAGAAGAATTGTTTAATGTGACTACAAGCCTGAAGCAGGTGAAAGTTAAACAAACTATACGAGTACACCTATTGAGAGGAGGAAACTTACATTCTAAATGTTCGATTTCAAGGTCTGCCTCAAGTTAAGAGATGCCTCCATTCGCCTCTTTGACACTGAAATCGAATTGTTCCAGCCCTTCAGACCGATGTTGGCATTAAATGCTAAACTGAACGATGTAGAGAAGTTAATGGAGCACGAAGGATTTCGCTTGGAAATCAAATACGATGGAGAGAGAAGCCAACTTCATAAAAACGAGTCACAATATCGATATTATTCCAGGAGTGGGCGAGAATATTCAACTGTATTTGGTGAGACTGAGATTCTGAAGTGAAAAAAATAATTATGTACTCACATTTAAATCATATCATTATTTTGGGTTTCCTAGGCGATAACCCATATTCTGGCACACTTACTCCTTTTATACATGGTACGTTTAGTGACCAAGTTGACTCGTGCATTCTGGATGGGGAAATGATGGGTTACGACCCTGGACTGAAATTATTTATGCAGAAAGGCGGAAAGTAGGTCCAAAAAAATTTACTTTCTATCTTTCTCTAGAATAATGACTAATACGTGAGGAATGGTGCAGAACTCGTTAACAATCGTTGTACACCACTTACCATAACACTAGTAGACAGAAAAATTTCAATCAAATCTTGTCTTTGCTAAACTTATACAACATGCAGGTTAATACAAAGAAAATAATACTAAAAAATTCAATGTATACTCACACCAACGCACTCAGTTTCAGACAGTTGCAACACAGATTTTATGCCAGGTTGACGTTTATGCTGCATGATACAGGTTCGATATCAAATATGTAATGGAGGACTCTAACTTGCAACCCTGCTTCGTGGCATTCGACATATTGTTTCTCAATGGAGAAAACCTTGCATCCAAGCCACTAACAGAAAGGTTAGAAAAATTGAAGAACGTTTTTCTTCCAGTAGAAGGAAGAATTCAGCTGGCTGAAGCAAAGCAGGCTTCGACAAATGAAGAGGTTTGCAACTACATTTATAATTGCTGTGACTTTCCCGTCTCATTTTTTAATCATGGTATCTTTAATAAAGGTTCTGAAGTATTTGAATGATGCGATCGACAGGAGAGATGAAGGTATTATTGTTAAGCATCCTGGTGCTCCCTATGCACCAAACAAGCGCAAAGGAAGCGGATGGTTCAAAATTAAACCCGAATATGTCAGCGGGGTTGTCGATGACTTGGATCTTTGCATTGTCGGTGGAAAATTTGGTTCGGGTCGCCATGGCAGCCTCATAAATAAGTTTATGTTGGGAGTTCGTGACGGCGATCAAAAGAATTCTGAATTTCAATCGTTCTGTATGGTCGGGTCCGGATATACCGACACGGAGTTGTTGCAAATCACAGAAACTCTGAAACCACACTTGCAAGTTTTTGACAAGAAAAAACAACCAGAATGGCTTTCAGTTGGGAAGGAAAAACCAGAGGTGGTAATTCATCCCACAAAATCTGTTGTGGTTCAGGTAAACTTAGGGAATCAGAGAACTAACAAGATAAATGCTAAACAGTACCGTATGCGCTCAATTTCTGTAAGATCAATGTATTGCTTTGCAGGTAAGAGCAACAGAAATATTAGATTCGTCAGCATATGCTACTGGATGTACTCTACGTTTTCCCAGGATAGTTTCTACCAGAGATGACAAAACATGTTATGATGCAATGAACCTTGCACAAGTTATACAGCTGAAAAACATGGCAGAGGGCAAATTAGCAGCTCGTCACGCGACCCTGACTAAGGAACCAAGTGCTAAAACAAGCCGATATAGATCCGAACAGCCAGCGACCGTCGCAGAAAAATTTCGAGGAGTTGATGTTTTTTCAGCGAGTGTCCAATCGAGGTCATTTCAAGGAAGGGAATTTTGTGTTATTTCCGGGACAAATGAATGTGACAAGCATGCTCTTGAAACAAGCATATTATCTAACGGAGGAGGCATCGTACAAAATCCGACGCCCAACACTTTCTGTGTTGTAGCACGAGATGAAAAAAATGTTCGGGTCAGAAACTTAATCAAAGGCGGCAAATACGATATTGTCAGAGTTGATTGGCTAGTGGAGTGTCTGACTGGGAAAAAAATCTTACCGTTTCATCCGTCCGGCATGCTGTCCGCATCTGCTGAGACACAGCAGAGATTTAGAACCCGGTTTGATGAATTTGGGGACGACTATTTAGTGGATTTGAACGAAAGCCAACTGAAAGAGATCTTTGAAAACATTAACGAGCAACGGATCCAAGACATATTCCCACCAGAAGATGCTGATGATCGAAATGTGATTTTCCAGACATATATTAATGAGATCTCAACAAAGTATTCCGCTGTCAGCTTTCACGATCTGACGACATCACTGTTTATGGGATTTAGTTTTTATGTTGATGACAAATTAATCCTGAATGATTCAACAACTCAGAACCAGACTACCGAGAGTTTGAAAATGGCTTCTTGCATCATGTTTTATGGCGGAAACCTCCAACGTGTCATAACGAAAGATACGAGTCACGTTGTTATATTGAGGAATAGCGATGGTGAATCAAGGCTGCAGATGATCAATTCATTAAGACAAAATTCTGAACACAAATTTCACATTGTTTCTTCCGCCTGGGTAATTTCCAGTATTGAGAAAGGTGTGCTGGAAGACGAAAGGCTTTATATTCCCATTTAAAATCTGTCATACACATACCATTGCTTATTTCCAAACTCGTTGTTGCATGTGCTGTTTTTCTCTTGCGTCACTTCTAAAAGTTATAAAAGAAAAAAGAAACAATCTTGAGTAAGAAATTATAGATTTCATGTAGTGGAATATGAACTGTACGTACTCATATAGCCTCGCCCCCATTGAAGTATTGGATCTACAATAAAAATAATTGAATAAAGAAGATTATAACATTATCCAAGTTGAAAACCTCAAGCTTGTGTTGTTCGCGAAGGGATTTCTTCATCTCGGAATACCAAATTTTGATGGCTTTCTAAAAACTCTTGTCGTGGTCCGGTGCAATGCCTTCACCCCCTCCTGCATTTCAACATGTCCTTTAAAATCAAACAGAATTATCCGAAGCGCCTCATCGCCAAACCAGGCCTTGGATTCTCATACATACTTGCTTTTCTTCTGTACCATATACTGCACATATTTAGTTCCATTCCAGGACAAATTGTGGAACTGGAGATAGACTCACAGTTAAGCAATTACATATGCTTGAATATATGACAACATTCTACACTATGTTTACATTTACTAACGAGTAATTAGATAACATAAAAATAAAATCACAGGCAAGCGCAGTTGAGAGCGAAAGAAAAATTATATCATAGCAAACATTCAACTGAAAATAATTCCAAATAAATATTAATGAAAAAACAAGCAAATGAATGAAAAAGAACGAGGTGACTCTAAGTAAAAATCCAATCAGTCGAAGTGCCAGGTAACTATCAATTACTTTATTCCTAAAAAATCTACCACAAAGTATATATATATATATATAGGTAAAGAGTAAGAAGTTTCTAATATTTTTTAGGATCAACTAGGTAAACTACTCAAAATAAATTCTAGGTAAGATGGCAAACAAATAGTAAATGAAATCTCTCTTCAATCATCTAGCTGACACAACATTGCCACTCCTCGGTTTATCCAGTGACTCTGTCCCATGTCGGTAAGGAGGTCCATAAACAGCACAAAGTTAGTCGAGTGACCTTGAAGGGTTAACACAATCGTCATCAACAATTAAGAAATTACAATGCTCCAAGAATAGCACATTAGCAGATTGTGAGAAGAGTATTTTCAGACTATTATTGTTCCATACCTGTAGTGGAAAGAGTTCCCCTTCTTGCACTAGTTTTGTAAACTGGACAAGAGTAGGAAGGTTTAGGGACAAACTTCGATTTTTCCATGGGCTGGAGCCAGATAATCGGCATGGCATCGAAGAGAACTTTGGGATGGGATTCTCCCAGCAACATCCTTTCACGGTCCCAACGTGCACCCTCAAGAAAAAGACCTCGTACATAGACCCCTTAAGCGGGAAAAGAATACATACTTGTTAAAAAAAATCGTAACTTTTCTAGACAAAAAAATAAGTTTATTGCAAACCATCTTCAGGCTTAGAGTTGATTTCATCAGCAGTTTCAGCTTTGGTAAATTCAAATTCATAACCGATGTGATCGATTGGAATGGTGTATCTGGAAAATAAAAATCTTTCAATTGGACTAATTGCATTCCAACAAACAATATTTCCAAATTTAGGTTGAAAATTGCTGTCTTACTTTCTTGCATAATTCTGTGCTGCACCAGTCAGAAAGGACTGTGTAAAATAGAATCCAGAGATCCAGAAAACATCAGGTATTCCATCCCTGATCCAGTCACTAAGGAACAGCAACCTTTGCAGAAGATCTTTGTGCAACATGACACAACGAAAATTAAATACATGCAATTGATGACAATGAAATCAGAATGAGGCCAACAAATTTGAAGGTACCAGTTATGTAGCTCCCCATTGGCTTCAGCGATGGATACGACTTGGAAGCCCACATAACAGGGACTTTTCCAATCATCATAGAATTGAAAACTTCTTCAAGCTCTGATGACATGACGACCAATCCCTTGATTGCTTTCCTTAGGTTCTGGAGACTGCTTCGGACAACTGATGTGAGACGATTGAATCGTATCAGCTCTTGCCTGAAATATAAGCCAATATTGTTTAATTACATTGCTAACCGACTCCATATAAATGTTGATAGAATTACCTCAAAACTGTATTCATAGATTCATTGTACACGACCGGATATTTTTCCATGACTTTTTCCATGTCAAAATCGGGAGGAAGTTTATTAAGGATATCAGCACACAGGTCATCAATGACCTCCTGTGGAGATTTGCCTCCACCACCGGTCTGGCGGGGAAGAGTCATCAGGATTCCATCAAAGAGCTGCAGAGTCTCCTGATTGTCCTTGGTTATATCAGCATTTTCGTGTAGACCAAAGACCTTGAACATTTATAGTTATGAGATAAAAATCGAAATTATGAATAGTTAAAAACACATTTCAAATTTGAAATACGATCGCATAGTTGTTCTATATTTATGTTACCTCAGGGTGTGGTATCAATGGCAGATCCCGTATGTAGTCCAAGTAAGATTGATATGGACCGTCAGG
Organism: Halocynthia roretzi; assembly: GCA_013436055.1. NCBI lineage: Eukaryota > Metazoa > Chordata > Ascidiacea > Stolidobranchia > Pyuridae > Halocynthia > Halocynthia roretzi. Next base: position 170,140 of record QRAM01000140.1, on the reverse strand, counting down.
CGGGGTAAAGTATTTCCCGCTCGGAGAAAATTTGTAATTATCATCGAATACAATCTTGTCCACATAAAACTATTGCGTAACACGAAAAAAAAATGATAATAAGATCGTTACAGGGAACACAACTGGAATATATACACTGGTATATTTTCTGACAACTCACAATTGAAAGCAGAGAAAGCAAAAGTCGTCTGTCTTTATCATCGGTCACTCTTCCTCCATAATTACACTCGCCAGTCAAATATGTCAATGCAACGAGCGGTAGGTCATCGTAATCATTGAGAAACATCTAGGAATGGGTATGATTAGGAATTCAATGCGATCAGCCTTTATTATTTTATTTCTCTGCTCAAACCTGCAACTGCCTCATGCTGATGCGCAAATCCGACTCGTTGAATTCGTACGGTATGTTCCAGCCGAGAGGACCAAACTTCCTCCTTTCCTGAACCATTGCATGAAAGAAGCATAGTCCGAAGAGCAGTTTTTGCCACTCCTGTTGCATTTTTAAAAATGAGTTATTCAAGTAAATATTTACACAGAACACTTTTACAATCAATATCATACCATGGATTTTGTCCCGCATGTCCCGAAAAACGCAGGGTCTGATATTGGATCATTTAGATAAGACCTCAGCAAATTAGCTCGCAGTCCTTTCGGTGGTTCGTTAGTCATCTTGACTCCATTCTGTAATATTACAAAATGTCATTTTGTGAGCATGAAAAATTCTTATATCTCTTATTAAACTATTCTGTGTATCGAACCTGCAAGATCGAAACTGGGAACTTGTCAGATGGATAGCTGGTCAACCAGAGTCTGAAATCAGTGTGCGTATTCTCCGGTACTATAACTTCCTGGCACATCTTTTCGAGGGTAGGCATCCAGCTTGTTGCCAAATGACAGTTTTGAAGGACAACCCAAGTTCCCTTAGAAACAAATAAACAAATGTAGAATTTTGTACATGTGTAATATGTAAATAGTAAGAAAGAAATGTGAAAATCCTGTCGAAAAAATTACATAGATACCTTTGCCGTTGCATCGTTTATCATTTTTAGGGCGATTGGACCCTGCCCTTGCCCGAGTGAAATAGTGCCGATTCGATCGCCTCCGAAATTACGATCTTCAGCAAATTTCAGAAGACCTGAATAAAATGAATAACAGAATGTTAGACTGTATCATTAAGCACTGAATTAAATCTCCATAGATGAAAATACAATTTACCAGCCATAGGATCAGCTCCAGGAGACAGAACAAAAATCAAAGGAATGCAGCATCCGGAATCAGCATAAGAACCGGCTAAATCGAAGGTAGGCGGTTCAATGAAAGCCCGACCCATGTTGTCGACGATGAAATCTTGAATGCTTGGAATTACTTTATCTGGACGTAAGCAACGCAAAATAGTCATTCTGTCAAGTCCAGATAGTTTGTTCCATTTGTCTGGGTACCTGAAAAAATTTAATCCCTCAAAATACAGGTCTATCAAAATAGAGAAAAACAAATGTCATAAAGGTATAGGTATTACTTTTCACTCTGAGGAGAGGTAGAATCATAAACCAGTTTCCATTGGTCGATGTTGGTTCTCACATGATCCATCAAGCCTTTCAAATTCTTTAGATTCGAAGCCCTGACGATTTCCGACCAGGCTTTGTCGCTCAACCATTCCGGGCCCGGATTGGGATGGGGGTTATCCAGGGCAACACCACCGGTGAGTAAGAATCTCCAAACGGCGTCATCAATTTTTCCTGAAAAATGAAAATAGCAAGGCTGAATACAACCAACATTGTGTTTAATAGAGAAATTTTTGATGAACTGATAGAAACCAATCAACCTGCACTGTTCAGCAGGGCTACTGTAAGGATGAAGGAGAATAGCAGTTTGTCTTTCTCAAACAACGACCTACAGACATTGTTATAAATGCTGGCAGTGAAATGTTCATTGAGACTCTCGATTCTCTCGTTCAGATCATCGCTTTTTCCACTGTTTTCAATCGACTAAATGTTTTCATGAGGGGTGATTGAAAGAAAAGGTAATTATACAAGAAAATAAAACAAGCAACTGAATTGATATGAAGACAATCTTACCGCTACATAAAGATTTATGAACCAAGTGAGAGAATATTGGTACATTGGTTCAATATTAGCCAGATCACTGATACAGAAGAACAAAACCGCCGAGTGGATGGAAACAGGTTTGTAACCGTTACGGGTTTCATCAATCTCTTTCTCAGTCTGTTGTTTAATTGAAACATTTTAGGTTTAATCTCCGCTCTCTATAACCAGAATTATGTTCAACATTATAAACGAGATAGTAGGAAAAACAATACAACACCTCATTTGCAATCTCCTGTTTTGCAGATATCTCCTCCGACAATGTTTTTGATGAAGACAAGACCTGTATAGCCGTTTCATCCTCCAGGATATTGCCTTCAGAAGATGATAATACCTGAACAGGGAAATATTTATGGTAAATATTATTTAAATTTAAGTAGAGTTGTCTAGAGGAAAATTTTGTGTTGTTGAAAGTAGGAACCTTCAAAATCTTATCTTCAATTTGCTTCAACTGCCTCTTGTTCTCAGCTCCTTCCAATATCAAACTGTTTTTCTTTTGTTCCAGTTCCGGTTTCTCCTTTGCTGCCACAATCCCAAGCAGTTGGTCTTGCAGCCCAAGCGGAGTGATCATGAAGTTTACCAGACAGACCTATGTATAAAAACACATCAAAAAAACAGCTCTTTGGAAATCTTAGTAAATGAGGGAGTTTATAAAACATTTATAATGATGATGAACAACTTTGAATGACTTACCTTCACAGACACTTCAGGAAGGTAATGAGGATTCCTCAGGCTTGTTGTCATGTAAAAGCGGAAATCTTGTGAATACTCAATTGTGTTGTCACCGAGCTTGATGTAATCGACTCCCTGTTGCCGGAATGTTTGTTTCAGCAACACAGTTTCAAGAATTGCGTCAAGTTCTTCCCCTGTGGAAATAATAATAGAGAACATGGAGCAGATTAGTTTTATGATAGTAGAGGCATAAGCATACATCAATATACACTATTATAGTTGAATACCTATATTTTCCAGCAAAACTGGAACTCCAAACTGTATACTGTTCTCCAGCGTTCTTATGTAGGTTGCATCGGACTGCTTCATGACGGCCAGCTTATTGTCCTTTTCCATATTTTTGATCCACTTGTTGGCCTGGCCTTGTGGATCAATCATCAGCGGCCAGCGTCTCGAGTTATAAACAATAATACCTGGAATGAAACATACAATTATGTAACATGGAGACACACAAGTTTCATATGTGCAATCTAAAACAACAAGTTAACCATTTTCAACAGAGAATGAATCAACAGGTAATCCAGAAATCTGCCAATCCCGAATTTTTACAGGGTCTCCGAGCGTGTTGCTCAGATTGAAATGTTCAGAGCATGGAATTTTCTTCTCGCTGCACAGTTTCTGCCACTGGCCTACACAGTCTGAACGGAAGTCCACTGTGAAAGGTCCCAAGTATGCCACAGTGCCTAATTAAAGAATACAGATGTAGAGGCTATGCTAGATGTGCCTAATCTTTTAGAATCAGTTGGCTGGTTTACCTGATGAAAGCAACACATCGCCAGTAAGATTGACCAACTGCATTCTCAGTCTTTCAGCACTTTCGGTCCATCTAGTGTAGAAAGATAAATACTTAACCAAAGGTAATTTCAGACTCTACGAATTACTTTCAAAGTTTGGGTCAATTAGGGTGAAAATGGCATGAAACATAACCAAAGATAATTTCAGACTTTGAAAATTACTTTCAAAGTTTGGGTCAATTAGGGTGAAAATGGCATGAAATCAATCCTCCCAAATACATGGGCCGGTACGTGCAAGCATAAGGAATGGATCAGACACCTGTCTTTCTCTCCGCCTAAACCACTGATCAGTTTTTCGGCTCGGTCAAGTTTCTTCGAGCACAGATCGATGTTTGCCTCCAGGTCATTTTTCTTGTTGTTCATTCGTTCAAACTCTGCTTGCAAGGCATCCATTTTATCTACCACCTTTGGAAAGAGAAAACTTAAGTATAGGTATTGGAAAGTGCAGTACTGGAGTCCATGATTGAATTGAACTCACAATCCAAGCTGACTGACATGATTCATATTAAAAAAAATCTACCTCTTTCAATTCAGCTCTTTTCTCATTCAACTTTTTCATTTGTACAGCGAGGGTGGCATTCGCCTCGGCTAGTTTGATTTTCTTGGGAGCAACAACTTTGGCAACACGCTCGTACACTTCCATAGCCCTGACCCATCTGCACAGCCCTAGAAAAAATAAAATTCAAAATAGTTGATTCGGAGAAAAATGCAGCTAATGATTGCATGCCTGATACCACAGTACGTACCTTCACATGCCGAAGAAACATTTTTTATGGTGGCCGGATTAAAGTCGGCATTAGGAATGTACTTTTCCCGAATTGTTTTGATGATGTTAGCAGGAATGTTGTCTTTGTCGTAACTCTTCAAAGAGTCGAGGAATTTCAAGTCTCCCAACATTTTCTTGCTGGGTCCCCAGAAGTCTTCCACCATTTTTCCTGTAATCAGGAAGATGTTGTCAAGGGATAATTCAAGCTTATTTTTTTCTCATATTTCTCATTTTTATCTCACTTATTATGTGAAGATAAAAATATGGAAGAAAACTAAGAGATCGAATCGTAGGAGTGATACCAATAAAGCAGGAACTAACCCGATCCAGATGGATCTGGTTTTCTCTCAGGTTTGATGCCTTTCATGACACAGACAGATTCGAGGACAAGTTTGATAGCGCTAGCTGGATGTTGCATGGATTTCACAAGAGTAATGTCCTGGAAAAGTTATATATATATATATAAGAAACACATTTTTCCAAAATTCCAAAATTTGAATAACACAGGAAAATTGTAGAATGTGTGCGTCCGACAGACTTGCCAAATGATGACTTGGTCCTTATCCTATCAACAGTGGTCATAGGATGAAACTATCCATGTGCGTGTCGGGGAAGTTATATTAACTTTATACCTGCTCTTCAATATTTATATAATATTTAAACTGGCATCATACTCCAAATGTGCAACTAGCATTAATAACTGGTAAGGTAAGAGTTAATAAATTTAGTACCGCAATACAAAAATTTGAACCAAATTTCATAATCACCGAAGGCTTGAGAGTGTTCAGAGCTGAAAGGGCGGCTTCTAAAGCTGGCATTGCTTCCGCAAGGTCAGCAGAACATTCATCTGCTATTGCTTTTGAAGCCGATGCAGCCTCATTGGCAACTTTTTCGTCGGCTGCAACGATCTGATGTTGCAACGATTAGGTTATTCAACAACAATGCATTTTTCAAGGGGTTTAATTTCTATGAATGTACCTCTTTTTTAGCTTCAACTTCCACGGAATCATGTTCAATAGTAACCATGATCTTGTCTGTTTCTTCTGATGTTTTTATGAGTTCTGGTTGGAGTTCAGTCAGTTCTTTTTGCATGATAGATACCTGAAGAAATAAGTAATGCATGAATGTCGAACAGGAGATGATGAAGCCATAAATACTTATGAAACCTTTGCTATAAGTTCAGCTAACCTGAGAGGCAGCAAAAGACAATTTATCGAGACCGTTGATATACCGCTCGAGCATCAGCTTCACTTCATCTCGCTTCACACCTAGAAGCGACTTGAACGTCAGTATCAATTCCAAATACGAAGTCGGAGTCACGTAATTCTGGCGTCGCAAAACGTCATAAAATCGCTTGGAGAGGTTCCTCACACTGCGGGAGATATTCAAATTAATTTTCAAATATAACAGTGATAAAGTAATTCACTTAGGCAGTCAACCTTTCGTGGAAGAACTTGCACATCCCAACGCACGCAGAACGAACGTCGTCGTCCAGGTCCACATCCTCTAAAAATTTGTTGGCAACCATCTCAAGAGCATCTTCTGGCCATGCCTAATGATTTTAAGCACATAGTGTAACCAGATAGTATTTTAACTATATAATAGAATAGAATTTGATTTTTAAAATAGTAACCTGAAACCAATCAATCGTGCAGCAGTTGATCAGCGAAGGGAACATTCTGAGGCGATTTCTCAAAGAATCTCCGATCGGACTCATTGCCAAGACAACATGCAAATTGCTTTTTACACGTTCGATGAAGTAATTGTACATGGCCAACGGAGTTCCTTCGATCTTCTTTCCTTCTTGTCGAGCAATCGACTAAGTGCATGAAGGGAATTTAAGTTTACTTTTATATCTTATCTTATCTATGCTGTTATCAGCCTGACAACATGAGTGTAGGGTGTACAGATACAGTGAGGGTCACCTGCATTTTTTCTATCAAATCTGCCTTTTCATCCGCTGGAAACAGATTAGGAATGTCGGCAGTGTTCAGAATCATATTAATATCTTCTACATATGACTCTTCCCTAATCTGCTGGTCACTGAATAGAAAAACAGTCTGAAGGCCTTCGATCCCAGCTTTCAGCATCATCTTTTTGATGTCTTCTCGCCAGTCAGCGAAGCTGTAGGTTCTGATGTGATAACATACCAGTAAATATCTACATAACTCAAAGTAAATTGAACCAAGGGGTAGGTTAAGATGATAATCTATGAATTTTAGAAACCAATTCTTGAAAAACATTATTTGTAGTATTTTTTTTTTCTGATTTCAAGTCACAAGCGAAAAAAATTGCAAACCTAGTGATTTCAATTTGATAAAGCTCGTAGTCCGACATGAACGCAGCGAGTTTGGTCGCACTTTTACGTCCGGAACCTCCGATTCCGATGAGGAGTAAATGCCCGTTGTCTTGCTGGAGGACACGGGACACTCGGGAGATATGCTCTATAGCAAATTTGAACATGACGAGAGACATCGGTGCTTTGGATATCTGGAATTTAATGAATACTGATCAGCATCATCACGTTTCCAAATCACTGAATTAATTTGAAATACCTCAATAATTAGCTTAAAACATTACCTGATTGTACTCATCTAAATAGTGGTCCATAACCACTGTCAGCTGAGAGAGATCTTGAATTTCGTCATAAATTCTGGGATTTGCATCAGGTAAAATAAAATCACCGAAGAACAAATTCCTGACATGATCGTCCTAAAGATGAATCACAATAACAGAGGTTAAAGATCATGAAACAAAAAGCGTCCATTTCAATAAGTTGTTGCTAGTTATACATAATAATGTCATGTGGGAAAAAGTGAGTTTTAAAAACCAATCACTAAAGGGTAGGCTTTCTATCATCACAGTTTATTACCGTCAGAGATTTCGTCTTGTACAGATGACTGAGGACTTTATCCAGATTTTGTTTGAAGAAGGATGAAGATGTTTCCTTGACGATTTGAAAGAATGTTTTCTGGTCACTATCATCAATAAGACGATCATAGAAAACTCTGAAAAAGTCACGATGCATATTCACTATTGATAAACTTACTATGAAGATTTCGTGAACAACTATCAGTGCATTTTTTTATAGAAATTTCTAGAATACAGACCGATAGACTTCATGGACCCACAGTCGTACAAACTTGTCTGCATCGGTGAGGTGGGTAGGGGGAATTAGGAGAACACCGCGTATGACACGGGCGAAATCACGTAAGTTGAAGACGTAATGCGACTTGGTTGGAGTCGGTAGAAAGTTGTCGATAGTAGCCTTGTACACTGCCATCGTAGCTTGAATCATAATTTTGCCTGAATAAGGGGATTTCAGTTATTTTCATATCAGTTTCATTGTATTAAATCATTTGCATTTAAGATACAAGGCAGAATTACCTAGTCGCATAAATGAAGAATCGAACCCTTTTTCAAAATGCCAGTCGGAGATGGACGTGAAAATTTTTGTCATGGTTTCGTCACTGAACATGTCAATGGAGATGACATTGAGGTGGCGAGTCATTCTCTGAGTAATATCGTTTCTGCCGCCTCCAGGTGGACCCATGGCGCTGAAAACAGGTAACACATTAGAAGAAGATAATCAATTAAGGAGATTGATTTCATTACGCATTCTTTTTTATTGCCTGCCCCAAATATAAAGAAAATTGACAAATTATCTCATCACTACCTTATGAAAAGTACATCGATGAGTTCCAGTTTCGAGGAATCTTTTTTGTCATACATGAAGTGGTGATCAAGCCAAGTGCGAAGAAGCTCAACCGGTGGCTGGGCACCATATATCTAAAGAAATAAAATCATAGTTTAATATTCCAGTGTTGATAAAATAAAAAGATACACATATCTCAAATAATAGATCACCTCTTTCCCCGGCATGTTGAGATCATCTACAAAGACAATGCACTTTTTGCCGACTGGTGGACCATACAGACCCTTGCGTCTTCTGTCAACTTTGGACATGATAATGTCTTGTGTCTGATTGGCTGAAGTCCGTGCAGAAAAGTTAATGTTGTTGGCGACGAAATGATCTTTCGGCAAGTTTACCAGGTAATCGTTAGTTATGGCCGATTTTCCGGTACCTTGAACGAAAACAAATTAAGTTTAACCGCAGGTATCAATTTTCTTATACATATCTTTCATTTGACCATGAATTAATATAAATTAATTAGGAAAAAGATGTCAACTATTATTAGCAAGAATACCTGTAGGACCAACAAAGAGCATTGGGACATTGTGACTGATAAAGGTGTCAAGGAAGAAGCACTGTTGTGCCGTGTTCACGGTCTGGACAATGATTTCGCTAACCTGAAACAGGATAATTTATGACTGAAACACATGATATCATACAATCGAAATGCAGTACCACCTTTGCTTCTTTTGCTAAATGTAATTTTTCCTTATTGATGTAATCTAGCCAGCTCGACCATGAACCGCTGGAATGTTTGTGAAAGTAGAAGTCATAGATCGTTCCTATCAGATAAATTTGCAATTAAACCAAGCACAACATTTATTAAAGACGAAGCCGCTAAATGAATTAACCTTTTTCCGGGAAGACGTGACTCTTTGTAAGTTTGGATGTTTTCGGCTTGGGATGGTCGTTGTCCGTTCCACTTATAATTTTACGGAAGAAAACATCAAACTTTGCGCGGCTGTCGCCGTCAATCGTGCCGCCAATGGACCATACCAAAGCAAAAAGGAATAGTCCTTGCAACCACAGAAATATCTGCCAAACAGAATACAGTTCATGTCTATATGAGCATTACTGGTGTGAAAATTCAAAAAGAAAAGATTCTAATCTTGATTTTGTAAGTAACTCAGGGACAGTGAAAATATGTTATTTATAGGAGAGGTTTTGTGTCCATGGCTGAGGAACCAGCCTTTAGTATATGTTGTTATATGTTACCCCTCTCAAATTAAACAAAATTCACAAATCAGTTAGTTGTTAGCTCCTTTTAGTTTAAATGTCTTCAACATAACAAGAGTTGGATATTGTTTGTTTGAGAATTGCATGCAGGTATCACTATGAGTGGAAAATTTTTAAATCTGAGATTAGTATATGGGGATTGTAGTTTAATTGATATATCATATTATAAATAATATTTTATATATAAAACCTGCTGACTGCTCATTGATTGAGTGTTTCCATCTTCGTCATCTTCTTTGACTTCAGCTATTTCATCCAGAAGACAGTTGAAGAGGGATATCATGGTTGACACAAGATGCATTGGCGAAGTTGTGAGCTGATAACAAGACATAGGTTAATAAATATATGCACACTGAATGAGAATTAACTGAAGAGCAAGAAAAACCTAATATCGATTACTAACGATAAATCTGCACTCGTGTTGAATGAAATAAAGGCTAGGATCCACAAGCCATTCAAACAAGTCAAAAAGCATTTCTTTGTGATCCTCTCCAAGAGTTTGTGGCAAAGTGTTCATGTATGAATCCTACAATGTAAAAAGATTTTTTTCTTTATTTGATATGAATGTTGAATATAGTATATTAACTCGTAATATCGAACGGCGTCATATGGATTAAAATCAAATATAATTACTCTGAATGGCCTCCAACCGAGCTGGTGTGGTTCGAGGTAGATCATTCCGCAACGAGACACCGTAGCGGGCGAGGCTTGCTCCAAATCAGCTGGTTCAAAAATTAAGTTCATCTAAAAAAAATCAGAATTATGATCAGTGGCATTCAGAATCACATCTTGCGTAAAAAAATCAGTAAAGATCCAGTGTCTGAAGTTCACGAATTTTTAAACCAAGGCTACCCCATAGAAATGGTTTATTATATGGAAATACCATCAGTACATACCTTACTGCTCATCTGAATAATTTCTCCAGACATGAGACAAAGCTTCTTGTTGTCATCAAGTGCGGTATTCATATTTTCGATCCAGACAGCGTCAACTGGCCCATCAAAGAGAAGCCATTTTCTTAAAAAACAAGCATTGACAAGCATTCATTTAGAGCAGTGGTTCTTAACAGGGGTTCGATCGAACCCCAGGAGTTTGATGAGTCAGTCTCAGAGGTTCGGCAGAGGTCGAGAATTCTAAAACCATTTTCAACAATACCATTTTTAACGAAAAAAAATCATTCATCTGTTCTTTAAACACAGTGATTTTGTGTGCAACTGATGCATGGTTCATTTTGTGCACTAAAAAATATATACCTCTGTTATAAAGAAATCATATCTCATTTTTCCAATAACGAAGGGTTCGGTGAATGCACTGATAAAGCTTGCAGGGTTAGGTACCTCCAATTGGGGTAAGAACCACTGTTTTAGAGTAACTTTAAAAATGATAAGAGCGCACGATCGTTTTTTAAGGCACATTTATAGCTTCGAATCATGAAAATTTAGAAACCGATTGTCAGTGGTCGATGATGCTTGTTCTCTGAAGATGATAGGCAACACTCCGTCGGTCCACTCGTGAGATGTCGGATCAAAACAACCGTACAACTGACCCATCGTGATCGATTTGGGATTGATTATTTTATATTCGACTGCAAATTCTTCCATCAGTCCAAGAGAATGCATATCGGTCAGAGCTGCAGCCAGAAGCTAAAACAATTTGATAAAGTTGTCTTTAAAAATCTCGATCTAGGCACTAGGCCGTCAGATTATAATTGGGCGATGTTGTATACCTTGTAGGCTTTGGTTTTGCCACCTAATGGATCGCCAACAATCATGAATCCGTGACGGACGAGCATCATTTCATACACCTGATATTGAGACAAGTAGATGCATTTCATATTGTAAGTAATTATTGGAAATATTTATAACATATATGAAACACAGACCTGAATTATCTTATCCAGTGACCACTGTACTGGCTGTAGATTCATTTTCTTCATGTTGTCCTTCAGAGATTGTATAAAGACATCGTACTCGGGTTCGGGTAGCACAACACCAGGGAATAAGTCAGAAATAATACCTGTCACAATAAAAGACCTTCCTCTAGTGTTTTGTCACATTAATCTGGTACACAATATTAATATAGTTCAAGGACCAAGATCTACAAGTAATTCGGTTAATCCTGTAAATTAGGAATTGTCTAGATCCAATTAGACACGATGGTTTTGGACCTGATTTTTTCGTTTTAACAATGTAATGTATTACACACCATGAAAAAGAGGTACGTCTTGAGCCAAAAACTTTGCCATGTTAACGTCCATCAATGCACGTAACATAAGGATGCTTTCGTCTTGTTCGGGGTACTTCAGTTTTAGGTTGCCTGCCGCAGTCAAAACAGATTTCACTGCACGCATTCCTAAAAAGACAGGCAGCATTGTTAGAATATTCAGCTATAGCTTGTGTTCAATTCTTCATAAAGCTGGAATCACAAATTATATCGAATTATACCATAATCATAATGATGCTGTGAAGACAGTTGTTCAGAGCAGAGTCTGTAGGTGGCCACTATTTTTTGTGAAAGACTCCTAGCGTCGACGAAACCCATCGAATAAAGCGAGATCTCCCCGATCATAGCATAATCCGGTACCATCATGGCCACAGTTCGAAAGAGCACCTTGCGGGATATTTTTGATAAAAAGTTGCTACAAATTGACAATCTAGTATAGACAGTACCTTGAGATTGTCTGGAAGTTCTGTACGACCAGCGTAACCGGGATTCATAGTGATGAAAACGGCACAGGACCAATTTAAACTTAGTTCCGATCCCTCAAACATAAATCGTTTCAGCTTGTTGACGATGCCGTTCTGAATGCAGAGGATCTGCTGTGCAACTACTGACAACACCTCAATCTGGAAATGAAATAATAGGGATCAAATTGAACGGATTGATGTCAAAAGTTTTGATATGCATCGTACTGTCAGAGAGGATGCTAGTTTCAAATAAAAATACAAGCTATTCACGAGCGATTCACCTCAATTCTGTTGAATTCGTCGAAGCAAGCCCAAGCGCCACAAGATGCCAGACCTTTGAAGAACTTTCCCATGGCTTTGTAGTCAAGACCGTCAGAACAGTTAAACACTACACATTGCTTAGCGAGGGCTTTGGCCAAATCCTTGGTAGTCTCTGTTTTACCGGTACCAGCGGGTCCTTCCGGTGCCCCGCCAAGATTGAGTTTCAGTGCACCCATGAGAGTTCTAATAGGGGTATTAAGGTTACTAGATGGTCGAACAGAGTTCTGTTTTCAAAAATGTTCGGAGAATACCTGTAGCATCTGTCAGTGAGAGGAGTGATGACTAATCGTCCAGAATTCCCCAAGTATTCGTAACCATATGCATATTCTGTGTTGATCATGTTCACGACCATATCAGTTTCATTGCTGTAGTACCGCAACTGACTCAACCAGTGAAAATCACTCGAGGACTCAATATTCAACTTAACCAGTTCGGCAATGGTGTCACGAGCTAAAAAATATTATTCAAAGCATGTAAATTAATTAAATACATGACTGAATGAGTAAAAATTCATGAAGTTCCCGAAATGCAACAAATTGGCCAGTGGCTAGGAACATATATTCCTTCCCAATTTCTATATGATTGAGCAACTATCGACATACCATGGACATCTATCACAGTCAACGCTCCGAGCGTTATTCTAGCTCCCTTGTTGAGCTTCCCTCGGACCAATTCGACAATGTCATTGATTTGAGAATTCAGCACTTCAAGGTATTTCTATGATATGGAAAAAATTCATGCAAGCTATTTGCTGATCTCGACATTCGAATTCAAATTGTAAGAATTTTAAAACTGCAATTCACATCAAGAGTATGCGTATTGATAGCTTCCTCGACTTCAGCGGTCCAGTAGGCTTGCGACACGCACAAAACGACTTGACCAGCCCAATCCAATACCCATCTTTTGCGCGTAGTGTTAGCGTAAGCATCGAAGGACTTGAAACATACACTCTGTACGTTCTTCAACATGGAAGATTCAACTTCAAGAAGCCATTTTTCAACCATACCCTGATAAAAAAATATACGGGTGATAGAACAGCAGTTAAAATCCTTCTTCAAGAAGAAACAAACCTTTGCTTTAGCAGGATATATCGTTTTGGTGAACGGAACTATTTCATCTTCAGAACTGATCATCCCTGTAATCTCCATCTGTTCTGTAAAGCGAAGTTTGGCGATACCCTCGAAGCATTTCTTCAGATGAGGTTGTACACGAAGCGGGTCCTTCGTCTCGGATAAGATCTCAAGCAATTCGTCATTGGAAAGGAAGAAGAATCTGCAAATACAATTATACAATACGTGTTAGGTAGCTTCTGTTCAGTAAGAATAAGAAATCTCACTAGCTAACAAATTCCCTTTAATAGTTTTAGCAAAGATAAAAAAACATGTACCTTGGGAAAAACAAACGTTTCTTCTCCAAATAATTGTTCAATCCTTTTTGAATCTGATCTAGAAGTTCATTGGATTCTTGAAGTCGACCGAGCATGTTGTGCTGAGCAGTGGCCACCAGTACTTTGATATCTTTAGCCTGATAAGATCAGTACAAGGTAAAAATACATAAGTAAGAATATGCATATCAAATTCATACAGTATTCAGCATAATATCTCTCCAGTACGAATCCACAATGCCAAATTTTCTTCCTTCTTCTGGCATTTGAGCCATGATATCCTCAGAACTGAAAATAGGTTCTAAGTAGAGCCAGGTCGCTTGGCATTTCAACCAAGCGTCCAAGATGTCTTGCATAAGGATGAGCTTCTCCTCCCATTCCTGTCGATAAAATAGAAGTTAGCTTTTCAAATCAAACAAAATGTATCTATTCACCAGACCAACCTTAAATCAGCACTGAAGCATAATAAAATGTTATATATGGAAACATCTATTGAGACAAGCAGGATACTGCAGGTTTTTAAACTTAATTTTCAAATAAACGATTAAAGATTCATCTACCTTGGCTTCATCTTCAATGGGTTTGATGAAGGGGGAACCCTTCATGGTTTGGGCCTTAACAATGTGATCGTCCAGAAGAACTTGCACATCATCAATTCCCGACAAAATGCTCAAGCCCTGAAGTTTGTAAATTGTATTTTGAATTTAAAATCATGTCGTTTTCTTGACAATACAGATTGGAATCATGTGAAAGCACCACAATCAACACAAAATTAATTATCGGAAGATCAAAACAGTGTCCAGAAGAAAAACGAAGTACTTTGGAGAACACCTGAGCACTAATATGCCGAAGGCTTTTTATCTACCTAGATTCTGTGACTGGCAATGAAAAATGCTGATTCTGAAGACTTCTGAGTACTTCAGAACTTGAGCTGTTTTGTTTCGACTGCATGCTGGATTACTTTACCTAGACTCACCTACTACTTCGATGACTGTCTTTTCTTTTACTGATTTCATGTTCACAAGGTACAAACAAATCAGTTGCTACGGATCCTGCCTGCCTCAAGTAACTTAATTCTAATTTAGTGAATATTTCAAAAAATTTCATAAATCTGGAAGTAGGTTCAGACCGTAAACTCCTCTAGGAAGGGTGCAAGGTATGGAGAACCTCGCATGGTCTGACACTTGACTATGTGATCGTCCATAAGCACTTGGATTTCTTCGATGGATCCTAAAATGTCTAAGCCCTGTCGGAAAGATTTTTTCACTCGGTAAAATACTGTTACTCTAAATTCTCTGCCTGTTACATTTCTGCATGTGAATGAGGAAAATACTGTTAGAGAACCAAAGAAATATTATACATAATTCAAAACTCACACAGGCATCAAACATTGCATACATGTAGCATAGCCAACTCTTAAAGGCAATTGAATCAGATTGGAAATATTTGTCTTGTGTGAGATTATGCAGCACAAACTTGGAAAATATGCAATGGCTGTTGAATTTTAAATTTTTTCACAGCCTACATGAAATACTTCTAAGAGTTGGCAACACTGATGTATCACACAAAGAAGGAACTATCACTCAGTATTTCTAATAAAATGAAAAAAGCACTCAGCAGTCACACATCTCACAGTATCTCTGTATGCAATCAGAATCAATTCCATGTCTATCCATTCGCTTTTCATTTTTTTCAGAGCATTTTCTAGCGACCATTCTTTTGTAGCTTGTGCACCAATAGCTTCAATACTACAGAATGGCAAATACACATGTAAACTCAGTAGTAATACCAAGTTGGATTTAATTATAATACACAACAACTGGTAAAGAACCTACCACATTTAAGATTGAATCATCAAATCAACTAATAAGCAAAACACACCAAAACACACCACATCTTCCCAATTTACTACTATCCAAGTTTCTTTGTCTCACCGAATCCCTGTAAGCCGTCATCGAGAAACAAATATCACTCCATTCGTTCTTCATTTTTCCAAGAGATTTCTCCAACGAATATTCCTTTGAAGCCTTCGCTCCTATTTCTTGTATTCTAATTGTTAGTTAGCACAAAAAACAGTTATTAAAATCAACCAACAAACACTAATTCCACAGCTGTTATTAAAGCAAACGCCAACATCGGTTAATAAAAACTCCAGTTTACAATCTTAAACTATCATGTAGTACTTACGCATCCATATATTTATTCAGTCCAAACTCAAGCATGTTGGAAAGCGAAGTTTCAGGATCAGGTTTTATGTCGAATCCAACAATGTCACTGATCTGAAAAGTTCAATAATGACAATTTAGAAGTTGAATTTCATACCATTCTGGTTGAGCAAGCGGGTTTATAAAGACGTTCATTACCTGTTCCCAGTGACGTTCCTTTATGCCAGGGTTGCAGATAGTACTCAGAATTGGCATGTGCTGTTTGAACTTGTCTATTTTAGTCTTCACCGATTCAGCGATACGCCTCGGTCCAGCGGCGTCCGAGAACGACTTGGACAGTTTGTACACGGTACGCCACATTGCACTGATTTCTTCAGAGATTTCCTCAGAATTTAGATCTTGGAATGAACCTTAGAAAAAGACAATTGACATTCTGAACAATGCAGTCTATGTAGGTTTGCTGTATTATATCGCTAAAACAAAAATTGGCAAGACTAAGAGTTCAGATACAATTGAAAAACGCTCACCATTGAGCCAAGACTCATTTTTATTGTTCCACTGCAGTGCAGTGTTCCACAAATTATCATACGGCTGTTTGAACTGGAACATGGCTTGCAACATGGGGAAAGAACTTTCTTCAAACTCAAGTAAACCTTCCTCCGCATTGATTTCCTAGCAAGACAGAGCAGCAATTGGCTAGTAACATGCAACTAACATAATAAACTGAGAAACGAGAACAAAAACCCATGGAAGGGATACTTATTTCTAGTAAGGCATTATCCGTTACCTCAAGTTCAACTGAAGCTTTCTCGAGGTTTTCGCCGATATCAGCGAGGTGTTTCACATTCTTCTGCATTTCTTCTGTGCTAGCGACTTCTTTTTTCTTGAAACTCTCCACTTCGACTTTGTATTCATTGAGTCGAGCTTCAAAAGCCTTGATTCTTAAAAGTAACAAAAATTTTATTGTAGAAACCAAAAGGCAACTAATTTCAATTTCTGATCTATCTACTGACCTTGCTTTTAACTTTTCTTCTGCTGATTCCCTCTTATTAGTGAGTCTGCCTCTGTTGATATCGAAGACTTGTTGTATTTGTTCGGGCCAATGAAAAACATTGCTGTTCAGCTTTATATCTTCATCTAAATTCAAAAGAGAAAATATGCATTATATAATGGGGGTAAAAATCATCTAAATTTCTATACTGAAAGCTAGTGAAATACTCACAAGGCATCGTAGCACATTCCAATAAAAATTCGAGTCGCTCTGCGGCAGTTCCAATTTCTTCTTTCAGAGCATACACCGTTTCCTCACTCGATTTCTTCAGAAACGCGGCCAGTTCGACCAGCTCGTCCGTGGTTTCCGGTATGTCCGATACTCGAGTGGCAATTGCGTCGTAACGCTGGTAAATTCTGAAAAAACAGACCCCATAATAGTATTGCAAACTACGTACTCTTCTATATATGTGTCAATGTCAGTTACTCTTTGCTCTTATCCCGGTTATCATCAATCTGAAATTGGATGAGTTTGTCTTTGAGGCGCTGCGAGCGTGCCGCCAAGTCTTCATTAAGTTCGTAACAGTCGAGGCAGAAAAGACTGAGCGGAACAGACAACCGAAGCATCATGATGTTACCTCGTACAAGCTGCAAGATTGAAATTATTTTTAATTATTATAATATAAAAGAGTAATATTGAGGCATTGTTTACATCGTTATGTCAGGGAAGATTTAATATTCAATACAACTTTTTTTTGAGATACTACTTTGTACAGACACCAAATACCTCATAGCTCTTCAGCTTAACCCGGAACTCATCGAGCGTGTGATCTTCCTTCAGAAACTGCACTGTTTCTGTCTCTGCTTTGTTGTTCAGGAGATTGTTATACTTCTTATAAATGTCAAGATACCTGATAATATAAAATCACCACATTGGCAAAATTTACAGTTTATATTCAAATATCTATGTTCTGGATTCAATCTTCAAATGTCACTTATAGGTTAATGGAGAATAACATTTCAGTGAGAGCATATTTTCTTAAGTCTGTTTAATAACATACATCTGAGGACCAACAGTATTGGCCTTAAATATTGTCATGGCTTGGTCAATGAATTCTGACACTAGTTTCTCCTTGAGACCAACAGTTCTCAGCAAGAGTTTGCTGTCACGCATTTCTGGGAATAGAGAGCATTCAACCTGTTCGACAGAAATAAAAATGAACCATAAAAAAATACCAATATACACAATACAAGAGACAAGCAATTGTAAAATACGTCTTTCCAATAGATACCCGCTTTATTCCTTCAGCCGCAACTATGAGGTGAGAGAAACAGTCTAAGACAATATCGCGGCATTCCTTGAAACTAGGTTCAAATAAAATTTTCTGATCATGAATGATGACTTTCAGCATTATGACAGGACGAATGCAATATTTCAAGTCGGTGTACTCGTCGCCAAAGTTATTTCCTTCCTGAAGAAACATTGAACAAAGCAGGTCATTTTTTATCACATTGCATGCCACCACCTTTTGTTGCTTGGGGCAAATTTCAAAGCTGAATTTTAAAGCTGCCCCTTTACTAATTTTCAACAGAATTCCCATACCGTGGACACATTATGAATCCATAGTTTTGTACAGTACAGCTTTTAAAAGAGTACTGTTAAATTAATTAGAATGTTAGGTGATACACTTGGACTAGAGTGGATATCTTGTCAGTCATTTATGACAGCAATTTGTCATCCAACCTTGCTTGATAGTGCATAGAGCAAATTAAGAAGACAAAACATGAAGCAAAAGTTATTTAGTTCCGAAAAAAAAAGAAACAAGAGCTACACTTACTTCATACGAACGCAGAAACATCAAAAGATCATTTAGCGATGCAATTACCATTCCACGAAGGTGATTTGACATCAGACACGCAGCACAAGAAAAGAACTGCTGAACCTAAAAACGGGGATTAAACAAGAAATTTTATTTCCAGAACACCAGCTCCAAAATTCATTTAAGCCCACGGGGAAGGTCTTCTACATCGCATCAAGAAAACAAGGCGGTTGTTTGGGATAAATTCCAAATTTTTGCTACTCAGTGGTACCTGCAAAGTGCTGTCATTGTCATTTTGTGGGACAAGATGGATCCAAGTTTCTTTGTGAGCGATGAATAGCTGTGATGCTTCATTTACCCAGTCGTTCATCAGAATTTGTCTAACTTCTTCACACTGACTTTGAATCTACAATAAATATCATACATGCACGGTTGAACAGATACATCAATTTCATGTAATACCTGATTTTATACGATTTCGCAAGGAAAGTAATGCAATATTGCAGTGCTTTAGACGAGGAACATTCCTAGACTATGTGGAAGCATTTCACTTGGTATTTTAGCATAGAAATTACATGATGAAATTTGAAGGGATGCATGACTCGCATAAATGAAGAAAACTTATACTGAGATCACTTACTTGAGCTTCAAATTCAGATGGATGCAGAGGCAAGTTGGCTTTTCTTAGTTTCTCAATGTCTACAAACCGTAAGTCGTTATATCTGAAAACAAGATATGATCAAAATGAAATTTATATCATTTCCTTCATATATTCATTTGTCTTCACTCACTTGTCAAACCATAAGTTTTGGAGGTGAAGCATGATCGGGCTGACCATAAAAAGACTGGTTCGACAAAAATCTCTCGCATTTCTGCTGGATTGTTGCCATGGCACCGGGGCACGGATAACAAATTTCGAGAAGGGGCGTGGAACCGCAGCTACGTGAACCCTCCTCTTTTCTCCGTCGTCGGTGAGAATGTAGTCAACTAGAGAACAATGATGATGAGTGATTGATTATTACTGGTATGATAAGCAGGTTAAAATCTTTCAAATCAGCATAAAATTTGCTGAAGATTAACCATACATATGGATGATATTTGAGACATAGCAAAACCAAATCTGGATTTTGAATACCACAAACAGAAAGAAACTCATTGTGCTTCGCAACATCATATAAGAAACAATGTATTTCAGAATGAGCTCTTAAAATACCCACAATTCAATTTGAGCTTTGACAATGCGAAAAAGAAATATGTTCAACCTATTGTGTTTACTTAGGCTTCATATTGCTTTCGTGGTGTCCATGAAATTTTATCCAACCAAAACAAAGGCTCAGAAACCTGATATTTTTTTAAGACCACCGGAGACTGGGTCTTTTTACTATGATGTACAAACAGTTTTATAATACAGAAACGAATACAATTTTAGCAGAAAGCCATTTTAAGTACTTTCTGATGGTACTTCACAACTGTAAACAATATTATTCACATTAGTGACATTGTTTCTTTAATTTTTCTGATGTGTAAAGACTGATTTTCCATACTTATCGATTTTCTGTAGCTGAAGTCATAATCATTCAAAACCTCATTTTCGAGTTCCGCAAGAAGGGGCGTGAGATGGCTATCGGCCCTCAGTTTTTCAGGAAGACTCGTTTTCACACGGCTCATTTGACCGGGAGGTGGACCTGCCACCTGTCGTGCATCTATGCCTTTTTGAATGTAGTAATAGTATCTCTGTAAAAGAGCAATGGTAATTGTCAATATATTGTAACGGAAAGACAGATTCAATATGATAAGACTGAGTCTTATTATCACAAATAGTTATAAAACGAACGATTTGAAACATAACTTAACATAATCTTAAGCATTGCTTTTTCTACAGCTTCTCATCGCATGAAAGTTTGAATGCCGCACTGTAGTTTTGAATTTGAAATATTCACGAAGCGTTAAAAGTTCTGCCAAGCGTTTGGAAAAATTATGAGGAACGTTGTTTGCAATGATTAGATAGTAATGATACTGCACACATACAATAAAGTACACCAGCAGAGCTACTCACAGATATCTTCAAGAACTACAATCTAACTTCCATCCTATTAGTGTAACCAACTTTTAGAAGGTATCTTCTATATTGAAATGATTTAATCCTACTGTGTATTTTCAATGATATTTATTGAACCAGAGCAATAAAGTCAATAAAATAAACCTCAAAGTCCTGTTCAGAAGGTTCTTTCTCCAGGGATTTTTTGTCTTTATCCAAATTCGTCATAACCGTTGTCTGTTCACTCGGAGACATGGGTCTGCTCGGTGGTAGATGATTCCCATCATCCTCAGCCATGGGTGCCGGACTGCACGGAGTTCTAGGTGTTCTGGCACGGTGGGAGTTGAAACCATTCGTAGTAGTAGCTCTAGCGGTTCTAAACAGGACATACTGAATGCAATGGAATATTTCAAAACTCCCTTTTATCATATGTATGACTGTTAAAGTCTTGGTGAGCTTCGTAGTAGTAGCGGTTCTAAACAGGACATACTGAATGCAATGGAATATTTCAACACTCCCTTTTATCATATGTATGACTGTTAAAGTCTTGGTGAGCTGACATAATATATTAAACAAAAAGACTTGAACATTTCACTCTGCTTTTCATAATTTATTCTACTTCTACAAATTTTCTGTCTTGCAATTACGCTCTGTACCACCTAACCATTTTTAGTTTAGTCGCATACTTTGCCGTTCTTGGTGATCTGACATCGAGCCTTTGTTTCTTTCTTGGTGACAGAGAGCCAACTTCTGCAGGAAATATTACAGTACATGAATTACAACTAAAATCTTCATACAACTAACGAACAATATTCCACGTAACTAATATCTAAATATTCCCTAATTAATGTTTAGGATCGAAGCCGGCATTTGGATTAGTCTTAACTTGATTGAAAAATTAGTCAAAAATTTACAATGCAAAATGTGCCATGGCCTAAAAAATGTCTGCAAAACACAGATCTAACACTACTGTGGCTGGATCAGTACTATGCAAGGGTTTACCTGATGGTTTCTTACCTGAAATTCTGGATTTAGGGAGGTCACGAATCTTCAGATCTGCAGCGGTCGGGGTGTAGTTGTTAGCAATCGATTCGCTTGGGGTTCTGTGATGTCTCTGTTCTTTAAATGGGGCTAGTAATGTCCAAGACATTCCTTGCATTATGGGTGGATGGGCACTGTTTTTCAATACAATCTAGGAAGATAAAAAGCATTGCAATGAAGTCACTTTCTTCATGATGATAGCAATACAGCAGGCCTTATCGTACCTTATACAATTCTGAATGCTGCTTGCCCTCAGCAGATTGAAGTGGGGGCAAACCTCTCGACTTGCTACTGCTTTGCAATGGACTTGCCATCGTCTGAATAAAATAACCGGGAAAGGACGGAATATGGTCAAGTTTATCGGTATTTTATACATAAAACATAAAAATGAAACACCGGAATTACCTTGGCTCGCTCCATTTCTTTGTTTGGTAAAAACGTATCTGATAATTGCTGAAGTGTTTGAAATTACATTACAAATGAGAGAAAATGAAACATTTCAAATGAGCATTCTTCTATTCGCATCCAGTTGCAAAAAAAATCCGCAGCTCGAGCGTTGCCATGGTATTGGTCTCTTTAGCGCTGTATAGCGGAGTAGGTTTTCATAGTCTGGATAAAATCATCAAACTCATGATCATAGTCTCTATAATGGAGTCTATGGCACACATTGAGTGCTCGATTAAGGCTCTGCTGGCCCTAGAGCACACATTGATAGGTGGCCTAAGAATACAGATCTTTTGGGTTCCCCGATAAAATGAAAAAAGGTGAATTTGACAACATTTACATTTACTTTATTTTTTTGTGGCCTGGATTTTTGGCTGGCCCTAAGGCACGTGCCTCATTTGCCTAATGCTTAATTCGGCACTGCACACAGTAGATTGTATAAATGTTACTATAGGTATACAATAGTCGCAGTTACATTGAAAGGCAATCCATGCATTGTAATAAATATCCTACACTGTGTTGAGTATAATAATTATATTGTGACTCTGGTAAGTAAAAACAACTTTGTGAACACAAAACCTAACTAATCTAGAATCAATTTGTATGTGAATACGTGGCAAAAGAAAGGACCAGTAGGTAATTTGGTTGTGTACATAAAATTAAAAATGATACGAATAAAGAGATAGGTTACAAAGTCCTAGACAAATAAAAAAAAGTGATTACAGCACTTAGTTTACTGGTTCATAGTCTATATCTTTGAAACAGGAATACAGGTACACCACAGATTTGATGATATTCCGGCAAGGCGCTGGAAAAACAGCAATATATCGGTACTGAACACCCATAAGTTTCTATATTGTGCAAAGTGAACAGAAGCATATATTTAAAAATATGCCAAACGCTGTCATTGCTTGAACTTTCTAATCGAAAAACAGTATGTGAAGGGGAAAAGTCTAAGTTTCCAGTCATTGTAGCAGCCAAGCATACAAAATAAATTTATAATAATATTGGTATTATATGTCAGTGATGTGAACAATGATTCCGATACTGTCTCTTGCTGATGGAGACCTTGTGCGATATAAGTAAACAGGAATCCGGTGACGTCTGAAACAGAACATACTAAGGATAATGCTAAGCATCGAAACACATAGCATTTGAGCCTATTTTTAGCTCTGAGCTTTTTCTGGAGCAAGGAATTTCTTTTCTGCTTTTCGTGGTTCACCTTTCTTCTTGTAGCCTTACATTGCACGCTACCAGACTCATCCAAAACCGAGGTTATCTTTTCATCTTCGCAGTTAGAAGGTTGACAGGATATGCTGTTATCAGTTTCCTTGACTTTGGAATAGGAGCTCGAGAAATTACTGTCCTCCGACTCTTTCATGGTGCATGTGCCATCTGCAGTACGATGCCCTGGACTTATTTTGATGCCCATACCACTTGATGACATGCTTGTAAGTCTTCCATGGGCACTTGATATTGGTGTTTTTACTTGTTTCATCAGCATCTTTGATTTCCTTTTTCTCCGAAGTTTCATTACAGGATATGCAAAGAGAAATTGCAATGAAACCTGTTATGGTAAATAATCAAACAAATAAGGGAAAGCAGTGCAAATACTTTTTCATTATTTTGCTATGAAAATATTCGCTGTGGATTGAATCGTTTTTATGTATTTGAGCATTGTGTACATTTGTATATTTGCTTTTTTCAACAGGCTTCTTATAGGAATAAAGCTTGAATCTGACCTCAATCAATAGCTCAGACCAGCCTTCTGTATTGAGATTACTGCTAAATGAATATTGACATTGTAAACTTCATTGGATGTCGATAATGCTAAGAGTAATGAAATTCATTACAAGTTGGCAAATTGCAAAAATATATGACTTCCTTAAGTGATAAAAAATCAACATTAGTATAGTACAAAGATGTTAAGTATATGGGTGGGTTCATGTACAATACCTTATCACTCACTCACTCACTATCAAAATGCATGTTACCTGGTAATAGATGACTGTAAGCGTGAATAGGAGGTGTATCCACAGGTATACATTCTTTCGCTGAAAACTACATTCGTAGGGAACCAGCCCGAGTGCAGCGTAATCAATGGCATCTTTGCTCACTTCTGAAGTTTTCTGTTAGTAAAAATATTGTTGTAATTTTGTTTCACAGATATATTTCGTATTGAAACTAATTCACCTGAAATATATGTTTTTTCTGAGATGAACGGTGTTTTTTCTCTATTGCAGGCAGTAGGAAGAAAGCGACGAACAGGAAGATATTGGAAATTATAATTGTGAACAACACAGATAAACTGAATCTATTCAAGCAGGGATTAGCGAGACGTCTCAATGTGGGGTGAGCATAAAATACTCGCTGACGAACCCATAAAAATAAAGACGAATAGAAAATGCACACTATGTAGAGAATGCCGCTTGCTGTATGCCTCACACACTGGGCGTGTGCCTGCGTAACATTGGCCGGGAAAAACGCCCAGAAATCCACAGAAACATGCGCCAATACAGACAGAAGCATAAGCACAATTAATGTCGACATGGCCCTTTGGGCATTGTGGTGAAGGCAATACGGTTGCAGGCAATTAGAGAAACAAATTTTAGGTATAGTGATCCGTGGTTTCCAATGGATTTCTTGCCTGCTATCTCTGTGTCCATTCTTATCCTTTGGGATGCAAAGGAAATAAATCGAGAGAGAAAACAAGGTATATCCAGACAACACCAGATATACGGCTTCGAAAGTTCGATAAACTCTGGGTGATAACTGAGGATGTCCACTGAAGTTTTTAGATATCTCATCCATATTGAATGAGCGGTAGTAAATTAACTATTCCACTCTACAAACCTGAAATGCAAGGAAATGAAAAACATCACTCACAGTAGCTTGATAAATGCACTTTGAAATTATCTAGTTTAAAACGAATTAAATTCTGATAACCAAGGAATAATGCAATAAAGCTAATGTGGTAGGTAACGTACATCTGTCCAGTTCAACTCATTGTCCTCAATATAACTAGGCCAATAAACTACACTGGTGTTGACGAAACACAAACACATCTTTGATGTTTTATGGCAGAGTTCTGGTAAATCTTTGAATGAAGATTTTAATGTAAATAGATCAGTAAATCAGATCTGTTCATAATATGTTCGTAAAGTTTTAAGAGAGACCGCAAAACACTTGTTCGACATAACAAAACTAAGGTTGAACAACACGGTAGCAGCAATAAGCCTCTTCCTTCCTACAGACGTAAATGAAATAGAACATAAAAAACACTTCATATGAGAGGATATAAATGTTTGAACTAGGGAGATCCTACACGGAAACCGTCTTGTAAATTAACGTGTTCATTAATCAAATCAAGTTTTGTCCCGAATGATATTACGATTTTATTCAGAAAAAAATAGTTGAATGAATGACAGGGAAATATCAGTTGATCTGTAATAAATAGAAGGTTCGACGCAAAAGATAGCGATTGTAAAGAAAAAGGACGCAATTACTAAAGTGGCCTGTATTTTCCTATCCCATTTTGAGACATACCGAAAGAAAAAAAGTCATTATGAAAACACCATCTATCTATTCGAGAGATGCTATTATACTTTCATCTTTCCATTGAGAATTGCCTATATTTTATCAATATATGAAGGAGAGCGATAGGATCGTAAATATAATAATGTCATATCCCATTCACGGTACCAGCAACTGGGAGAACAACAACATAGGTCTTACTCTGTCAGCACATCATTTTGTAAGTACACAGAAAATAAAAACAATTCACAAACTTGACAAGTACCAAACACATACTAAAATTCAGCAATAGAAATAGTTCTTTTCATTTAATAAAACCTCTATAGAGCAGTGAACTGCCCGCTTATTGCACCTTACATCACCCTACCAAGCTGCAGTTTGAATGTAATGTAGGATTACAGTTAAGTTAAAATTTAGATATACCCCTAAAAGTATAACAGCTAAAAACCACCCTTACAAGACATGAAGGTAAGCCCAATTGTCATACCATATTCCTTGTGTTTAATCGCTTCAGTTCTATTCATAACACAAGTGAGGTGATTGTTTGTCAGTATGTTCTAATCGTATTTATGTGCATGTTCGTCATGCCCTATTGAATAGCTGTTCAAGCTCATCGCAACTTGGAGTCTTCATTTCTGCCGCTCGAGTGAGGAGATCTTTTGATGATAGGTAGACTGCTCTCCTACGCATATGCTCTTCTGTTGTATAATATGGCCAGTTATTTACAAAAGCTTTCTAACAGCACAGCAAAATTTTTTCACATAGACAACAGACACTCATTATTAGGTTTCCAGGCATTGATAAGGTAACGGCTCTGAACATGGCGATTACCAATTGCCTGCAAGGATATAGCAAAACTTACTATTGACACGCTCCTGGTAACAGCTGCCTCTCAAATATTCGACATACTCATCTTCGACCCTCGCTTGCAATCTTCTTAAATCGCTGCCCTTATATTCCTGGTCGAAATTCGATTTTACGAAATATTTAACTTGAAATTTGGGAGTATCCCTTTGGTAGATGTAGTCTCTTTAAGAAGATAAATGCAGAGTGGTTAGATGCAATGCTGAGAGTTTGATACAAAAGAGACACAAGAATACACTTACCCTCTTCGCACAAGACTGTATGGAGGGTCGGATACGAGCAGGTTACTGAACATGGTAATTATGAGCAATATCAGCAGAGGCATAAACTGTATCCATGCGGCAACGCTCTGCTACGAAAGCAAAATAAAAATTTTAACTATTGAACAAACGTCTGACCTCCACATCAGCCACCGACAGCCAATGCCTACTACATTTTCGAACCACAAATGGGCAGTTCATTCACAAGGATTCAGACACCACAAATGTCTATTCAAAATAGTATTGATTGCTGTCAAGTTTTACGTAAATTAAACAGCATGGGAGCCACGGCGGCATTGTTTGAAGCAATTTTTTTTTAAGGAGTAGGATGCCAGATAATTCCCGATCAAGAAGGTCAGAACAATGATCTAGTAAGAAATAATCCGAGACTGCAAGTCACTCACATTTCCATGATGTTGTTGATTATTATTGTGTGAACGATTGCTATAAAAGTATGAATTTCCACGTCTGTATACTCGCACGTTATCTGCAGAAAATCAAGTGAAGGAACATAATTGAATGACCTGCTGTTCTTATCCGTTCCAAATCCAGAGCTTACCTCCAGGAAATCCTCCGTTAAAAAACATGCGAAAGATTTCATCGGGGTCAATATCTCCGTCATCGTACATATTTGAATATCTGTACTGGGGTCTGTTAGTTGGCTGGCCCGATTCACCATACATGTTATACTGTTCCCTCTTTTCAGTATCGCTGAGAACTCCAAATGCTTTACCGACAGCTGTAAAAAACAAATTTTAAAGATTTGAAGCACGTAGGGTATTTTTTACAAGCATGATTCGAAGGCTCAAGAAGTAAATTGATGGCATCTGAATACCGTAAATATGTGGCATATCATAGTAGACAAGAAATCATATCATTCTTAACTGTCAACACATAAATGAATCCTCCGTCTTTCAAATAACCCTCAATATCCCATAACTAAATCCGGCAGTAGCAAAATGCTCATGGTTAAATAATTTCACTTTGCAAGTGTGGTCGTGGAGGAGTGATTCAAGGTTACTGTAAGTTGGATTGCGGGTAAGTCTTTACTTGTAGGGTTATGCTCGTATAGGGAGTTGAATTGCACAGGGAACTGATGTTGGTAATGTTGTAACCAAATAGTAGTGGAGAACATAACGATAACGGAATATGTTATGTAGTGATGATATACTGATGCATAATGGTGGGAGACTGTGAAGCCCTAGTATCACTTCCTAAACATGATATTTTACGGTGGGAAATGTTACTGTATAGAACACACAGGGAATATAGAGATACGCCGACTAACGAAGCGGCGGAGTGGATAGGAATAGGTCTCAGGACATGGTGAGACGAGGAATTGGCTAGCGAAGAGCTAGAGTGGAAATAAGTCTCGTGAAAATGGTTGAGACATGAAGTGTAAGATATACTGGATGAAACTGTAAATAATAATAAGATTGTGATTGGAGTATTTGACTGTAATTAGTTCGTAGCATCAAGTTTGTGTTGATGATACGAGCCTGTGAATAGAATTGAAGTGTACATACAAAAACGTGTATTGATTCATACCTACAAAGGGGCAACATTTAATATTTAAGTATTACGTTTGTTTTTACGCGATCTTCTGAGTATCGGACGAAGATAGCGGAGTTCCTCCTTGTAATTAGGAGTGTATTTGTATCGGTTCAAACGACAGAATACCAAAAAAGTAACAACAATAAACTATAACAACAAGCTGAGCCGCAACACTAGCTTCTCAAGGATTACCAGGAAGTTATCGAACCTTCCTAAAGTAAATAAGTTTTTATCTTATGCTATCTGTATACAAATCCATGACTTTGCCTAACCTTTGAAGGCGTCTGTTGATCCAGGAGCTTTATTTTTATCCGGATGCAACTGCAAGGCAAGTTTTCTATATGCTTTCTTCAACTCACTCTCGCCGCACTCCTTATCCACTCCAAGGACTTCATAATAGTCGCTACTCTTTTTCACCCTGTACGATTTATAGATTCAAATACGAGGTTGAAGTACGATCAGTATACTCATACAGCCGGCCCCCGTTTTACAACAGTTCAATATACGACGACTCAGCCGGTTTAGAAATGAAGTAAAATAAAAACTCAACTTTACAGTTGAAATTACAATTCTCTATAAGGATCCATCCGGTTTTAGTCGGCACTTACATAGACATAGACCGATTCAATTTACGATACCACTGTAGCAACGCAACACCAGCATAAAAACGAAGCCGTCTGTATTGGATACAAAAATAACATGAGATACCGCTTAACTGCTTCTAGCTGATCTGCGGAATATTCTTTTTCAATCTCAGTTTTTGAATCTGTCTTTCCATTGCTTTTCGAAAAAGTGCCGTGATTGCCACTCGTTCCATTAGTAGCTGCACTGCTATGCTTTTTGGGCTTCGATGGTTTTGAATCCGAGTTCAGCTCCGTTAATAAATCTTAAAACAGTATTGAATTGAAACGAACAATTTTTTTTGAATATTCAACATTATGAGAGCAGTACTCACCCTTAGCTGCTTTTGTTGGATATAGTTTGATCGACTTGTTGAGAAAACGAATAGCTTTTTCATGGTATCCTGAACTCAGAGCCCTTTGAGCAATTTTGAAACATTTGATGGCGTCATCTTTATTCCCCTCCATAAGAAGTTATTAAAACGAAAATTAGATTTGGAATGAATATATAAAAGCAAGCTTATGCTCTCAGTTATGCATTTTGGTTATAACAACAATTTTTCTGAAAAACTTTTACCACAAACGATCAATGAATAAGAAAACTACGAACAGTGTGCACACTGCCTCACGGTCAACACTGTAAAAGTGCCAATACCCGTATAATTCTATAGGTTATTAGAAAACCTAGCCAGCTTAAAGAAAACAAAGCTAAAATGAGTCGTGTACTTGAAAACCAATTCTAAATTTTGAGTTAAGCTTTGCTAATTTTAATCTGGTAAGTTTATGGAAGCAATACGTCATAAGCATTTTGCTGTGGTTCCGTACCAAACAAAGCAAGTTTATTAAAAAAAACGGACGTAATATTAATATATCACTAATTTTATTTCAACACTTGAAATATAGGTGTAAAGAATAAAAGGCTGACATATCTGTATCAACGCACAAATATAGTACATATTTGTACGCAGAATGCGACCAAATAATAATTGATCGGGATCATGTGAAGTAGTGCAAGATAATTTTTCGTTAATTAAGAAACGTTCACATGGCCCAGGTCCATATACAGGGAACTAGCTCCTGCGAAGGGCTGCTGGGCCTCGGGCCCAGCTTGGTTTATTTTCTCTTCGCTAAGCGTGCTGGGCCTTCGCCTTGGGCCTATACGGAATTTCAGGTTGAATGATTTTATTGTGTATTTTGTTAGTCATATTGCGTATTAGTACATAGTCGCTATAGTGCGTGCGCCATCTTAAGTGGGATTTTAGTCCTTTTGTCCTCGACCCGAGTTAAATGTGCTTAGTATGCGCTCTATATAAGGCATTACGGTAAGAAAAATTCGAATAATTACAATGGTGAAGTTTATACTCTTGCTATATACTCTTCTCATGACAGGCAAGACAAAAAAATGCATCAATAGACAATCTAATACAGAGGTGGGCACTGCAGCACTACCGGGCTAAATACACCTTACGGGATTAGACGGCGGGTCGCATCTTCATTTCACATCGTCTATTTAATAGTCTAGTGGCATGAAAAATAATTTGGTTTTCTTGCAAATCAAATAAATCAACTTTAGGTGCGCTTCGCTTCGCTATTCATATAACATCGAAACAGTGTCACTGAATACCTGTTACGGGCCGTACTCTTCGCACGGTTCGCGGGCCGCATTTGGCCCGCGGGCCGCAGGTTGCCCACCTCTGATGTGACAGTAGTAGTGTAAATAAAATACAGAATTTAATAAGTACTAGTCAAGGATTTAGATGGGTATTTCCTCTCGACAGCAAGATACATTTAATAAATCGGTTGCTGGCAATTACTGCTGGAGGAGAAAAAGCAGAACAGGCGCCTGAGGCTATAAAGCTCTATTACAGTTTGACAAATGTCTGTACTGAAGGGTAGGGTGGGAAAATATAGCTCCAATTTTAATCTGGATTTTAAGTATAAGGTGAATAGCTTGAGTTGATGGAGGCGAGTTCTGGAATATACGAATGAGAATAGGAAATATTTTCGAACAAGTTGCTTCCGAGATGAGAAAATAATTCATAGAAAATTTTGTAATGTTAAAATTGATGACAAAGAAAAGTGAACTTCGATTGAATACTTCTGTTGTTGAAATCTTAGCAGGTGAATTCAGACGTTTAGGCATTTTTAGATATGGTTGTGAAATCGAACGGATGGTGGGAAACAAACCTATCTACAATACGAAGAACTTTCAGCGTTGTTATAGCAATCACCTTATTATCTCTAGTACTACGGATGTTGCAATTAAATAATATGCGCATGATGCTGACGTTGCCGAAAAAGTTAACGTGGAAGGTCACAGAATTTCGAAAAAGTGTCGACGCTCCTCGAGTTGAACAACTCATAAGGAATAGAAATAAAACTGCTGTACTTATAATGACTAACCCGCGCTCGGGTTCCACCTATTTGGGACAATTTTTTAATCAAAACCCCGATGCGTATTATTTGTTTGAGCCTCTTTTTCCATATACAACTCACTGCAGTGTGCTCGGGGCCGAGAGAATAGAATATTTGTCCAAAATGTTCCAGTGTGATTTCAGCTCCCAATTAGCCGATTATCGCCATGCATTCAATATCACGAAATTCACAGACAAATATTCGATGTGTTTGAGCAAGAATCTGTGCTTTCCCAGCAGACACCAAGCAATACTGAACCGATATGCAGAAGAATGTATTTTCGAGAGTATTCCGAGCAGCGCAAGGGTGCATCTCAACCAA
Source organism: Halocynthia roretzi (assembly GCA_013436055.1). Taxonomy (NCBI): domain Eukaryota; kingdom Metazoa; phylum Chordata; class Ascidiacea; order Stolidobranchia; family Pyuridae; genus Halocynthia; species Halocynthia roretzi. Next base: position 138,358 of record QRAM01000140.1, on the reverse strand, counting down.
ACGTCTGAGAATAAAAAGGTAGTTAGATTTTCTCCCAAATCACCCAAATGCGGATATCCATTGAACCTGACTATGATCGGTAAAGTATGCCAGAAGTCCGATCTTGTGGCAACCAAAGTAATAAGGCTTTGTACCATCGAATCCGTAGAACCGCTTTACTGGAATCTGACCCTCAGTGGATACGATGTTTTGGTTATACACTTGGTCAGAGACCCAAGGGCTGTATTGAGCTCGCACTTGGATACGAAGCTGAATGGGATCAATTCTTCCACCGTTGGAACGGAAGCGGAACATCTGTGCAAAATGCATAGACAAAATTTGGACTACGTTGAAAATATGAGATCGGGTGAGTGCATTTTATGTTTTCATTCTGCTAATATCACGTATTACAAAAAGACGTCTGATGATTCTGATTCATGAACGTCATTTGGTATTTAGGTGGTTTTAGCTCAACTATTGGCAGTTTGGTGACCAACAAACGTTACGTACGTATAAGATACGAAGATATGGTGCAAAATGTGACAGAACAAGCTGAAAATATTTACAAGTTTGTCAATGACTACATTTCGTTTTCACGGTAAATAGCTACTTGCCAATTACAGTATACCTCTTTATTTGAAGGTTACTACGAAAAACACCTCCACAGCAATTAAAGAACTGGTTAGCCGAAACACTCCGGGATAAAAGACAAATTATTTTGGATCTTTCAAGAGAAAGCGCTCTGATGAAGAAAGGAAAGGTAAATAATGTTTTTACAACAATGTTTTCTTGCTAACTTTCCCTTTTCAGTGACCAAGAGTGCTGTGAAACTTTATTCGTCTTTCACTAGTCAAGTTTTGTGTATCTCCTGCTCAATGTTCATTTCCAATCGATCTTGTTTTTATTTTAGTCCACAACTTTTTTCTGTTACACAGGGGAACAAAATTAAATACATGAAGTTGAAGAAGGCATTCTATGAAATCAAAAGTCCATTCGGAACAATACGCGATCCCAAAGAGATTCTTAGCAAATGGAGGAAGTTATTACCTTTTCATCTAGTCGGAGAAATTCAAGCAAAATGTAGCGACGTTATGGAAAAACTCGGTTACAAACTGTTCTCATCCTACACCGATGCAATTAACTTCAGTATACCTTCTTTCGTATAACATTTGTAGCAAATTGAATTTTATAGGGAATTCTGTCTCTTTCAATATCAGATCCTAGCACTTCTTTAAAAAGTTGCTGAAATAGCAATGACTTTCATCTTTTGCCATTTTTGACTGCGTTTTTTATATTGACTGGGGCATCTACAAGCAAGACATGTCGTCTCTTATGCCATTCGGTACTTAGATTATACTATACTAGGGATACAGCAAGGTTGAGGTGTATTTATAATGAAAATAAATTTGTCATTTCGACTGCGAGGAAGAAAAAGAGTAAGAACTCGCTCACATCTCAGATGCCGGATGTATAGGTCAATATATATGCTTTCACACGAGGCAAGAGCCGCTTCTCAACCGCTACGCCAAGATATGCTACAAGAAGAGCGGTCTGTTGAAAAAAATTCTTGGAATAGAACACCCGTCAAAGTCCATATTTAATCCCAGATCATCGGTGTGTGGATTTCCCTTACAAACGTCAATTCTTCGAAATCTTTGCGAACAATCTTAACTTCGTAGTCTACTAAGTGTCGAGAATATGGACCATAAAGTCGCAGGCATATATGTACGAACACAGGGAAGGATAGAGACCCATGGGCAGATTTGAGCTCACGATTGGCAACAAACCCGGATGGAATAGACTCTACTGTCGGAGAGCTTCCCGACAGCGCAAGATGCTGAAATCCTCTGCAATATGCATAGACAAAATTTACAGTACTGTACATTGCAAAGTTAGGTATGTAATAGCGAGTAGCTACCTCTGAGGCTAACCACCAGAGTTTACCGGGAATAAACACCTTTGAAAACACGCCCATGGCGTATAATTGTTTTATTTATCTAGCACCAGAAAAGCACGAACACGAACGAATCACAGCGACCTTTACCTCAAAAGTACAGATGTAACGGATAAGTGTTATCTTCGAATTCGCTAGGAATACCTGATCGAGGATAATACAAAGATTGAAAGATATTTCGCAAATTCGTCTAAAACCAGGGGCCTGTACAGTTATGTCCATTTTAACTCATTGTAAACCTGAATAATTTCTCAGAAAACAGGATGCACGCCACTTTATTACCGTTTATCCAAAGTTAGTAAATCACTTCACTAATGCATTACTGCATTAACAATACACTCCAGAATCTAGATAGAATGTTGATATTCAGATTCTTGAATAAATTTCCACCAGAAGAGGTTCTCACATGGCCGCTCCATGTACAATGAAGAAGAGATATAAAAGCTTGTAAAAGATAAGAAGTAATCAAGAGGTGTTTGGTATTGAATTCTACACCTCAGTACACTGCTGCTTCGCAAGCAGTCGTGGTATTTATTTATCCATACCTTGACAGATTTTCTTTAGCTATAAGACAGACTTCTTGAACGCTGAACGTATACCAAGTTGGCGAAGGCCTTGGAAGAATTCCACAGTTCGTTTGGAACAATAAGGGCTGTAAATGAAACGTTGGTGAAATGGAGGAACGTCTTCCGTTTTCGCTTATCCACGAAATCCAAAAGAAATGCAGTGATGTGGGCTATTTGAACAGACTATGTGCCGTGCGGCTTTCCGATTATAAACCTTTATATATTTTTATTTTTGTATACATCCGTATTCGAGGGCATTGTTTCTTTGCTGCACAGCGTGGAAAAGTTAATCTTTTTCTGCTTTCATATAATTTTGTTGGTGCAATGACATGTCACATGTCTTTAGTTCGTTCAATAAGTGGACCGCGTACTTGAAAAGTTTGGGAACCACTGGGGTAGAGGGAGGTGTGACAGGAGAAGGTGCTTATTTGCTCTGTGGGGCTATGTCTAAGATTTTGAAGGGTCTGCTATTTGAAGCTGTTGCTTAATAGAGTGAAGTTTTGAGTGGTTGTATCGCTCCAGGCAATTCAAAATTCACAGTTGAATGATAACTTTATTTTACAGTACAGTACATAGCCGTTGTAATAGGAAAAGAACAGTAGAAAAAGGGAACAAGAAAAAAAAAGCTTGAGGCTATTCAGTCAGATACCAGAAGGTCTTGAGTTTGCAAAGGCAATGCCGAGATGTGTCAGACACAAATTCAAGCTACTGTTAGGTTCAGTCACCTGGCTGATTATAATAATTTGTTCGAAGAGCTATTATTTTACCGGAAACCAAGAACTGGTAAAGGCACAACTCAGAAAACTAGGGCGATATCAAAAAGAAAATGTGCAGCTGAATAAGGACAAGAAAAAGACTGTTGTGATACTGGTAGCAAACCAGCGGACAGGATCAACTTTTCTTGGGGAAATATTCAACAAGAACCCTTCGGTTTTTTATTTATTCGAGCCTCTACTGCCGTACAGCAAACACTGTGATATTCTGCAAAGGGAAAGGATCGATCTTTTCTCAGATCTCCTGCAATGTCGATTTGAAAATATCAAAAACGCTTACGAGCACGCATTCAATATAAGTCGGTTCAGTGACAACAGCGCAGAATGTCTAAAGCACAATCTGTGCTTTGACATCAATCACCAGCCTTTACTGAGGAAATATAGAGCCGAATGTGAACATTTGAGCGACCCCAGCAAAATGATGGAATATAAAGAGTTTCAAGCAGATTCTATGGACTGTGGGTTCCCACTAAGGTCATCTATTTTGTCCAAACTTTGCAAGAAAAGCGATTTCATTGTGCATAAAGTATTGCGACTTTGTTCTCTGGAATCGTTACAAAATCTTCATAGTCGACTTACCAAAGCAGAGTACAAGGTGTATATTCTTCACTTGGTGAGAGATCCAAGAGCAGTAATAGCTTCTAGGCTTAGTCTGCATGTCGACGGAATCCAGATGCGAGACATTCCACGCGAAGTCAATTTGCTCTGTGGAAAATATAATTCAGCTCTGAAGTATGTTGAAGGAGTTGCAAATGGTATTATTTGTTTATTGACAATATTAGAAGGGAACTAGATTACTAAAAGCATGGTAGTTGTACAGTATTTTGCATTTTTAGACGAAAACAGTATAGTCTCGGACACAAATTACTTGAGAATACGTCATGAAGATTTTACTGTCAATGCAACAACTGTTACCCAAGAAATATACAAGTATGATCATGATGATGTTAACAGAGATTTAGATAGATACTGATTCCACTTTGATCACATGTATTATTCAAACGACCTATCCTAACACTCAAGGTTTCTTCAAAAGAAAATTCCCGATGAAGTGGCACAATTTCTTGATGATTCGCATAAAGCAAAATCCTTTATCATGGATGGAATACAGAAAGAGGATGAAAGAGCATTACAGGAGGAGGTTTATCACATATGTTGGTTTATGCATGGGATTAAATCTATGCATCGGCATTAAATCTACAGTAGACATGGTGTCTTCAATATAACACCCGAAACAACTACCCATAATACCGAAAATATGATGAGTTAATTGAATGTATAATATACCTGATACATGTAGTGCTTTGCTGTTGTAGGGGAGACCTGAAACATAGAGAAAGAAATGTTACAATATTCGTTTTTCAAAGGGGCAAACGAGGCAGTACACAAAAAACAAAGAAATCCTAAGACTAATGAACAACCCATTCGCGACTGTAAGGGATCCTTCTGAAGTCCTTGAGAATTGGAGAACTACCGTGTCATATTCGCTAGTAAGACTGGTGCAGAAGAAATGCGGAGATGCTATGGTTAAGCTCAGATACAGGATTTTTGAAACGAAGGATGAATTACGTAATACAAGACGAATCTACTATTAGAAAATTAGAAGCATTCAACGAAAAATTAAAATAGGATTTCATTTGTTAATTTTTCCTTTTATCTGAACAGTATCTGTTTCTTATAACGGAAACAATTATACTGTTTGAAAGGAAAGCTCAGTCATAAGCATCATTTCTCTATATAGAAATAGGAAGTGAGGCGAGAAACATAACTCTAAATCATTATATACGCTTGGTAACAGCATGTATGAACTCTTTGCCTTGGTAAGAGTCATGTAAATGTCATAAAAGAGAAACAGTAGAAGGGGAAAGAATAAGAAGCCTTTTCTTAAGTTGACTGCCATCAGCTGAGCCTGGGCGTTTATTTTTCTAATTGTATGCTGCCTACAATGGGAAATTATTGTATGCCGCGAGGATGAGGAAGTGGAGAGAGTCTTGTATCGCCTCTTAAGGGTTTTAAAGCATCGGTAAACACACCATGTAAATACAGTAAGAGTTGCATGCTACTGGTACAGAGCGAATATTCTCTGGAGAGGGGCAGATTGCAGAAGAATAAGAAAATTAAGTACTGTTTTTAAAAACATCAAAACAAGGTAATTGACGTAATGTAAGATTGACAGTCACGAGTTTTTTTGTAATGTTGTCACATTTAATGCCAAGCAATGTTTATCTATCAATATAGCGTGTGTTTTTTCTCAGTATCTCGCAATACAGGATGCTTACATCATTCGTTCAATAAAACCACTATAACTTATTCGATCATTCGTTTTTGAAAGTAAATAGAGGAAGCTCATAGAGATATGCACAAAGCATTATGCAAATGCACATGCAAATCATCATTAATTTAAAGTTTAAATGTTGGATTAATAAAGAGATAGTTAATTTCAATATTATTAAATTAGCAGAATTAAGAGGATACTATGAGAATTAATGAGAAAAACTTAGAAGGCATTAAACCTTTACGCAGTAAAAGGTTCATTCTCTCATTTCTAGGTACTGAAATAAATGTGCTAATGGTATAAATTAAGTACAGTACTTATTGATCAGTATTAGTTAAATCTTCCTTCAATGCAGTTGAGTTACAGGTGATTGCATATGTATACAAATGTTTTGGCAATCATTACAGAAAGGGATGACGCATTGTTTACCATATTTATATTCATGCATTCATTTGATATTGATTAGGGTAAATAAAATGTAGCTAAAGTTTCCTGTTCAGTATTAACCAAAATGGCAAAAGGTGTGAAACGATTTGTCTTATTTTCCTGTGGTCTTCTGTCAGTTCTCGTCTTTGCAGCAAACTATATATCCGTTGTGAAATATGGCGTGGGTAATCAGTCCCAGCGACTCAGGAGAAGGAAGTGGACTTTCGAGCGAACGATTAATACAAATAAAACAGAACAGAAGGTAATTATCTTACTCAGCAATCAAAGATCAGGGTCAACGTTCCTTGGAGAAATATTCGGACAGAATCGAGATGCTTTCTACCTGTACGAGCCGTTGTTTCCTTTCACTCCCAATTGCCAAGTTCTACAACATCAGAGACTGGAAGCTCTAGAAAGAATGATGAAATGCAATTTCAACAAAAACATAGAAACCTTCACGATGGCAAAATCCGTTACAAAATTTGGTGACTCAGGATCAAAATGCATCACTAACGGGGTTTGCTTTGCCAGACGCAGTGGACTACTTTTAGATAAATATGCTAAGCTGTGTAAAGATATGGAACAAGTAAAAAGAAATCTCACCAGTGATGCAAATTTCAAATTTCAAGGTCATATTAAATGCGGGGTTCCTCTGACACCGCAGATGATTTCATCGATATGTTTGTCCTCAAATATTGTGGCTTTCAAGGTCTTGCGGGTTTGCTCACTGTCAGAAATAGACGAAATTTATAAACGATTCAAAGCAGAAGGCAAACAGCTCTATGTAATTCATTTACTGAGAGATCCGAGAGCAATAATTTCATCCAAGCTGAAACTAGAACTGAGGAGGAAAAATTCACTTCAGAAGGCGACGAAGTTGTGCGACAGGGTGAAGGCAAATTTGGACTATGTTAGAAAGGTTCAAGGTAATTTTAAAATTGCAACAATATAGATGGAGAAATCTAGACAAAAAAGTTTAAATGAAACCATTACAATGTAGGATAATCGTGAGAAAAATTTTCTATACCATTACAGATTCTGCCATACCAGGAATTATTAACGACAGAAAATATCTGCGAATACGATATGAAGATTTAGCATCCAGTCCTATAAAATGGGCTAAATATATTTATAGGTATGTACATATTGATACCTTAAGCATTTTGAGATGTAACGAAACACAATTCAAAAGAAGGTCATTCATGACTAACACCCATCTATTTTAAGTTTTCTAGAATTACCCTTGCCCAAAGAGGTTGAGAATTGGATCAAAGTGTCAACGATTAATCCAAAGGTTCAAGCATCTTCTCTCGAGAATGAAATTATGAACAAGTCTACAGGAATGGTGAAACTGAATTTATAATGCATAGGAACAGTAAATCTCTGATAGAATAAACCAAACATGACCAATGCATTTAAATTACCATCTGTCTTTGCAGGAAAAAACTAAATTGGAAGATCGACTACAGAGTTTACAAAGAACTATGAAAAATCCATACGGCACTGTTCGAGACCCAGCCAAAACCACTCAAGGCTGGAGAAAAAGCTTACCGTTTCAACTGGCATTTCTCATTCAGCAAAAATGTTCAGGGGTAATGGAGCATTTGGGTTACAGAAGTATTTCTTCCGTTGAAGAACTTCATAACTTGAATAAAAGACTGTGGTAGTGGACCAACAACTGTATTAACTGTATTTCCTTTGTTTCGAGTCTTCTTTTTTTTTAGTTTTTGAATTTCAATAGAAATAAAAGCTTGGTTTTTAGACACAATGATTACTATTCTGTTGCTAGTACTAGCATGTATCTGTTACATCATCTCTTATTAGAGGAAACAGGCAGTAATAAACCATCAAAGGCTACAATAACAGGTCCCTGAAATACAGATCTTGCTTCTTCAACAAGCTTGTCTACAGTTAAATCATCAGGCTGGAGTTCATGTAATTTCACGTCTTTATATCTTTGACTCACATGCGTTAAAACTAGGCAAATACCAGAAGCACGCAATGCAAATTCACCCGCCATCGAAGGGGTTGAATGGCCATTAGCAACACTTTGCTTTTTGTGAGCGTCCTCATTTGTTGCTTCATGAATAATGAAGTCACAGTTTTTACAAATATTCAACATGGACCACGAATCACAAGTGTCTTGAAGGATGGCGACCTTTCTTCCCGGTCGTTCCGGTCCAATGAACTGGGATGGATTGATAATATGACCATTTTCGAGCGTAATAGATTCACCTCTCTTAATCCGCCCAAAGAGAGGTCCCTTCGGGACACCTGCCATCGAAAGTTTTTCGTGATCTAATTTTCCTCGTCGAGGATGTTCTGTGAAAACGAAGCCAAAACTAGGGATCCTGTGACAGAGCTGTCCAGCAACTACTGTGAAGTTATCGTCCTTGCATACCGGCCAACACTTGCAGGACTGGTCAAAGAATATGGCCCTTCCTCTGTTACATTCATTGTAATGTAAAATCCCGCTCGCCCTATGATCTACCGACCACACGTCCCAATCAGGGTCTTCGACTTTTAAGTCAGAGTATTGTTTTTTTTCAGGGATTAGCTCATGTACCACATATTTGAACGCAAGAATTGAACGAGACAGGCTTAAAGTTTCTCTTAGAAACCGCCTCAAACCGCAAGGGCCATAGATTTCAATAACACTGTTTGATTGAACTGTAGCTTCACTTTCTATTTCCTCCACAATCTCATCTCCGTTACACGACTTATAGGCCATGGAAATGGTGCACAGCAAACCAGGAAGGCCAAAAATGTGATCTCCGTGAAGATGAGTGATAAATATTTTCGTAATCTTTCCTGGCTTGATCAGTTTCAATTTCATTATTTGCGTCTGAGTTCCTTCTCCGCAATCTACGAGCCAGACTTCTCCTTCATACCTCAAAGCTATACCAGATGCTCCTCTGTTTGGAGTGGGATACCCTGATCCGGTTCCCAAAAAGGCTATATCAAAGGACATTGCGTTGCTTAATTTAACTATTTATACGAGACTATATTGTACAATACTAAAATCGTGAGCTGCATAACAATGTAAAGGGAGTAGAATTTTGTAGCGGTTCAAACGAAAAAGTACAACATAGACTGAACAATAAACACTACAACAAAGTAGAACCGCTGTTGCAGAAGGCAAACACCACTCAATCTGGCGCTTAGTTCAAGACCCGTCACGCACTTATAGTACCACTAAATCTATGACTAAACTATGTTTGCCGTTCACGCGACATATTTCGACTCTACCACTTTTAAAATTATTATTTCTCTAAAAAAATGATTGTAGCTGCAGTAGTGCCATTGCACAATAAACGCAATGCTTTGCCATTTAATCCGGTTTTTAAAAATATTTAAAAAGCTCCCTAGAAGCCTAGATAATACACATTCCACTCTGCCGTGAAAGCACGACATCTGGAGTCCACCTCTCGTACAAAAAATGGGCAGCGGGCTGTAAAGGTTTCCCACTCCCTGCACTAGGACCGGGGACCTGGGTGATCTCAGCCTACAAACTTAAAACTGCAAAACTTTGTTAGAGTATAGTATAGTCTGTATAGAGTTATACATTTTTTTTACTTATTCCTGTCGTGCATCATCCGTATATCCGTATCACGGTAATTTCGATCTCTTAAAAGATTATGAAGCACCACAAGGTTGGTCCTCCTTCCCCAGTTGCTGTCATCTTCATCTGTAACAACTGTATACGCTTCGTCAGGAAGAAAAGCATGTAATTCGATGTGATTATGTCATTACTTTTTCTTTTTGTTAGTTTACAAATACACTCATCTTCAGAGATATAATACAGAATAAAATAAACGGGCAGTGAATGTGGTAAATAGTATAGTACATCACATATTAGGCACAATTCATATTGTTATACAAGCACTTACACCGCAGTGACCACCACTGATATAGAACATGGGTGACTAGTAGTGTATAATATCGACCATCTTAATGTGCTACAGCCGGTGGTCGTGATGACCATTATACTGGAATATAGTTTTTGAAAAAAAATCTAAGCAACGCATTGCATGGAGGCATTTAGTGTTAGTGTTCCGTGTAAATAGTGAGAAAAGAAGACAGCCAATTGAGCATACGAAATAATTCTTGATTTTGTGTGAAAACTGAAATGGTTAGAGAATGAGCAAATATACAGAAAGCAGAAGTGTAGATAGCTCCATTTTTACCAAGACAAGTAGTAAACAAGAGAAATGGCTAATGTTCACATCTTCTAGAACTATAGCAGCAGAAAAATTCAAAATAACACCGCATTGCATAACACTACCTTTTCAAATTTGTATTATTTTACAGAGAAACTGAATAATTGGAAAAAGGAAAAATTTTTTCGTTCCGGAAACACTTCAAAATACTGGCAAAATACGAAAGGATTTCATGTTATATTATTCTAAAGTGTTTGATTTTTGTGGTAATAATTCTCAACTCAAGAGATTGCTAAAATGCTAAAGCAATATTCAGTTTTAAATGGACATCCAGAGAGGACTGATATCAGCATTTTGCTACATGACGATAACAATGGAAAATTGTGCAGTCAGCCAATCATTATTTAATCTTCATTATAAGAAAGCATGATAATACTGTGTTCCGTATCTAATTATGTATTATCACTGTTATTTTCTGACCCATCTCATTGTGAGACCGGCGTCGGTCCGTATGCGAATCGAGGCGGCTTCAGCGTACCTCACCTGGTGATTTCAAATAAATTGTACAGAGTACAGATTGACACGGTACACCATCATGAATTTTTACAATATGCAATGCAAAGCTAATGAGACTTACCGTTTCCTTGACACTCTGCATTAGATTTTGTGCATTGTGTACCAGCATCTCGGTCGCTTGTTCTGCTTCCTCTTCCCTCTCTTGAGAGGGATCACCAAGCGTGGTAGCTTTGACAGTCGAAAGAATGCGAAGTTGGGTGCTGATGGTCGGGATTTTATCTAGTGTCTTCAGATACAAAGGCATGCCTCAATGCTTTATCGGTATTGCCAAATCTTATTTCCTATATACCTTCATCATGTCAGTCTTAATTCTTCTGTCAGTACACTGAGTGGCCACTTCCTTCGCAAACTTAGTCACATCATTGGATGCTTTAGCAATGTCCTTAGCACATCTAAAATAATGAAAAACACAAAACTAGAATTTGTTCTAAAGTACATATCTATAGATTGATAAATCGTTTTAATTAGTGCCGGTCCTGCAAATTATTTGATAAAAAAACGACGACGACAATGCCCTTACTGAATAAGTTCGGACCGTGAGCCTGCTTCCCCTCCTACCAGTCTCGACATTTTAGCCATTAGCAAAGCCATTTTCTTTGCAGCCGATATGATATTGTTGCCCTAAAATTAACAATACACAGATATTTGATCTATACAAATACTAATCGAATAGCAATTAAAGTTCTAATTTTACCGTGCTCTCCCATTTTTTCGCTTCCTCGTGAAGTTCCTTGGCAGCTACCATGATAGGTTGGTTAGGTTCAACATCAGGGAACTCCTCTTCTGGCGGAGGAGGCACTGGTGGCGGGAGCTCCATCTCAGGCATAGGTGGTACCGGAGGTGGTGCCTGTAAATGTTTTGTTTTCATAAACACTATTATCTACTCTCTACTCTAAACTCTGGAAAAAATCTAACTTCCATGAGTTTCTTTTGAGTCTCCTTTGCAATGATATCAGCCCTGACAGTCTTCTGAAGATTGCAAACAGCATTTATCAATTTTTCTTCATTATCTACGAATAAAATACAATATGGGAAATACGATAAGAATAACCACTTTTTCCCATGAAAGTACTGCAAACAATTACCAAATTTTAAACCTCATCCAACACTTACCGATGAAATTTTTCTGGACATTGCGATCACGAGGTGACCCTGCATAAGTCCGAACGGCTTGCAGAGTTGGTTGAAGAGTTGTCTGGATTTCGTTCAGGTTTTTGCGTAGCTAAAAAATACATGCTATTAGTTGGGCTCATGGCCGTGGAGTCAGATTTTGAAAACTCCGTAAAAATTTGAGGTTGCGACTTTGACAAAAATTCTCCGCCCATCAATAAATAGATTGGTACAAAATATAGGACTTGAAATGCTGATACAATACCTTTGTCACATATTCTGGATTGTCAGTATTCTGCATCTCCCTATTCCCTGTCATCAATATCCTGCGAGCACGGCGAGAAATGTTACCTGAAATGATGCGAAATACAAAACTGGTATATGTAGTCAATTATTGACATTTTCTATTCAAACTAATTGTGAACCTGCGAGAGGCAAAGCATCGCCTGGTTTGTCTGCTCTCACAGCAGTAACACAAGCCTCATGCTCCTTTTTCATTCCTTCATGAGAGCCATCCAGGAAGGTCGCAAAGTCAACAGAATCGTCCACCATGTCGGTCAGTTCTTCCATATTTCGTGTCCAGTCATCTGATCAAATTTGTATAATGTGAGCAGGTTTCAGTATGCAATATTTCATAAAATAAAGCTCTTGACAATTTGATGTCGAAAGATTATGGAAAATAATATTATTAATCCTTACAAGAGGACATGAAATATCAGATATTCATTTTATGTCTCTCACCCTTAATAGTTTCAAAATGCTCCTTTGCAGTTTTGTTCTCTGGATGATGGAGCACAATACATGCTGCATTCACAACCTAGAAATATAAAATACATTAAACTCAAGACCTATTATCTGAAGTCCATTTCATAAAATGAGAGACAATAAACGCAAATAAACAAAAGACCTGCGGAGTAAGACGTTCAATCCTCACTGCTTTCTTATTCACTTCATCAACTTTATCTTGAGACACTAAATCGCTAGCGGCAATGGCTTGTGTTGCCAGTTCAGCCAGTCTCGTAGACTGGTTTTGGAATGCTAAGGCCTTGGCATCAAAATTTTCTTCCCTGTGAATGTGAATTTATATTTCAAATATATCATACATCAAAACAGGACAAAAAAACAAAAGAACGAACCTGTTCGGAGCGTTGAGTGGAGCAGTAGCAGCAGAGGTCAGCTGCTTGAGCGCAGTACTGGTATCTGCAAATTCATCGGCAACTGATCGTATCAGTGCTTCTTTCATCATCCTTTTGGTCTCTGCCAGTTCTTCTTGGAGTTTCTTAGCAATGAGTTTTGCCTGAAAATTCAACAGACAAAATTGAATAATATATCATTATAGTTTGAACATCCGAGGAAGTTTTCCTAGAAGTTATATCTTACTTTCGAGTTAACAATAACCAAGTCATATATTTTTCAGGTATAAATTTATCTAACAACTCTTATAATTATTAGTATTCAACCTCCTTCGAGTCACCACGCCCCGACCTTATGAGCAACGCAAGTTCCTTCTGCAGCTTATCACACTCAGCTGCTTTTTTCAGTAGATCAGCACGAGCAATTGGATCTTGAATGCGGGCAGCAATCCTGAAAAGTGATTATGCAAATGTGTGAATGAAAAAAAAATAGTTAACTGAAACAAAAAAATAACTATTACTTCTTGGCTTGACTAATCATTGCCTTTGCGGATTCCATGCCTCGACCTCCATCGTTTACCGATGGGTATTCCAGCCACTGATTTACCTTGAAATACATAATGATAAATGCCATAACCTTTACATAATTTATATTATAGAATTAGGAATCTGAATGCAGACAATAGAATAATGGGTGAGTAAAACAAACTATTGGAATGACTTACATCATTCATCTGAGAATCCAGCGTTACAGCGGCATGCTTCCCCGCCAAGGCTCTTGCAACCTTGGCGTTCAGAAGTCCAATCTTTTTAGCTATAGCCTTTGATAGTTCCGGATTCTCAATTCCACTAGAACAAATCAATGTGAAAAATATGACCACAAATTTCAAAAATTAACTGGAAGTTCCGGTTAAATCTCACTTTGCTCTATCCTTTTCGAGCTGATCCATCATCTTGTCGATTTCATCGCAGAGCTGATGGATTTCCTCTCTTTCCTTTTTATTCCCGTCCCCAGTTAGGCCGTTGGCGATAAGTCGACCTGCCTCGGTAACCTCTCTCACGTTCTGTGCTCCATCTTCAGGCTTAGCTTTGAGATTGGCCAGCCATTCCTAAAGGTTATCGAGACACAAGAAAATTGGCAAAAACTTGAGGTTACCGTAACTCCAACTGATCAACGGCTAAGAACTAACCCTCGCTGCTGGCAGTGTCTTAACCATGCTGGAATGTGCGTTCTGGAGAAATTCCATATTGTCAATGGCTTCGCCGACATCCTTGAACAAATTTTTAAGCTCGCTGTCGATTTGCTGAGCGATCCGGTGAGCTTCGGGCGAATTCCCTTTCCCGCTAGGAAAATGAATAAAAATGGAGGATAATCAGTGCATGTCTTGAACTGATTACAATATATTCAAGTGATATCCATACCTATCCCTCAAGTCTGCCAAATCATCAGTTAGAGTGCCTATATGATCTGCTCCAGCAATGATATGGTCACCCAGTGGACCTCCGGCTTGCACCCCTATTTCCTTGGCATCATCCAGCAATTCTCTAAGGGAAAGTTCACCCGGACCACCTGTTAAGTCATTGCTCATTGCTCATAATTAATTTGAACATAAACTTTACTCTACTTAAGTCCTGATAGTTACATCAGAATAGTTCCATTTCGGAAATAGAATTCTATTCCAAAGGCAACTGTGAACAAACCTGTGGGAGCATTAGGATCTTTCAGCCAATCCTTAGCAGTGACTAGTCTGTTGGCCATTTTTTGCTGCATCTGGCGAAGCTGCAACACGTTGGTGGGGTCAGCATTCACATCATCGGTGGACACTAACTGCAGCAGCCTGAAAACAGTTTCACAGTCGTTAAAAGCCATGACCATTCAGCAATTCTGAATATGCCAACATGCCTTATAATTTCCGAAATATGTTCCGTGATCTGTTTCGTGTAGTATTCTCGATTGGCTATGGCAGCTTGCTCCGACCTGCTAGTTTTCCCAACAGTTTGGGTTTGGGATACAGTCTGCACGAAGGCTTTCATACCTTTGAACAAATGCAGATGTTCTTTATACTAAAACTACAGGAACTTACTTATGTTTGATTAAAAACGAGTCAATGTACTGGATATCAAGCCAGGAATAAGTGCTTTTATTTGGTCCATCTCTTCTGTGAGCGCAGCCACGTGGTTCTGATTCGTTAGGTCTTTGCAACGGTCACTTATCATTTTTGCTAGAGTTGTGGTGCCTGAGATAAAGAAGCAAGTCAGGCTGGAAGAAGCAAAGAGGAACAAGTTCTGAAACTTAGTAATCGATCATACCAGGAGT
>QRAM01000140.1:92042-121742 GCA_013436055.1 Halocynthia roretzi | reverse complement strand
AGATCTTCCATCCCAGCCACGATGGACGACTGCTGCAGGAAATCACGCACATTTCTGCATACTTTGCAAATCCGTCTAACCTGAAGGTTGAACATACTATTATGCTTAGTTAGCGCGCTGAATGTTCACTTAACAGGTTGAACCATTGAAATTGAAACAAAAGTATAGAAATTTCCAAATGCAAAGACAGTCAGTAAGTTTCATATTATACTAGAATTGTGCTACAATTATTATAGAGGATTTAACCTTTAATCATCATTTGTAGCAGGGATACAAGGTCAGTGGCTATTAGCAAAGGGCGAGCAATCTTTTAGAAAGTGTGGCCAGAAAATGGAATTTTTTTAATGGGATCACCACTAACAACCATAAGCAAATTTTGAAGTTAAAACAAGTCAGACAACAGAAGAATCAGTCGTTCTAGAATGTTACTACCCAATCATATTATTATCCTACCTCAGCCTCATCAAAGACAAGAAGCAGATCAGATGTCCCTTGTAGGATACCACGGGATCCTGCAATGAGCTGCATCCTTCCCTCCTCGCCCTCAGGTGTCATTTCATTCGAATTTGCCCTTTGATCTTTGGATAGAAGATCTGCTGCACAAACAAGTTGGTCTGCTGCTTTCTCCACTCTTTAAAATATAAAATGTTACATAATAACAGCGAACTTAATCATTAAATCATCACACTTTACTGTAGCGGATGTTGAATTTTACAGCTTTGAAACAATGATTAAAGAATGTATTCCAGATTTACTTGTCGAGAGCAGGAGGTGTATCTTGCTTAAGGATCCCATCTTTTGTGTCCTGTATTTGTAACCTTCCGACCTAGTAAAAAGAATAATGAGTTTAAAAAGTGTATTTAAATTAGATATTATTAACTGGTGCAAGGAAGTGAACGCTAGTTCCATGTGTTGACTGGTTGAAACTCTTATCCCAGCAAAAAAAAATGTTGTTATTTAATGTCATGCAACCTTTCCAAAAATTCTTGGTGAAAGGTGAATTCAGTGGTGAAAATTTGCTTAACCAAGGTTCAAGGTTCGATTGACGAAGGAACGGAAACGCGCCGATAAATTTTCCCTTAAAATGAGTTTTGCAAGTAAGTGTTTGACAAGGGACGAATGGTATTTGATTAAAAATTGATTATGATGCTTAACGGCCGAATATTATGTGTAACACTTCAAAATAGTCGTTGAATCTAAGCGCAGAGACTTAGAAAACATCGATCGATAAGTTTCGTCATTAGAAACGATTGCTGACGTCAGTTTTATTAACGGTTCGCAATAAATGTTTGCATTATTCTATTTTAATTTTCAGGTACAGTTTACCATTCTAATAATCAAGACGACGAATATCGCGGCTCGCTACGTACAAATATCGCAGTCGTAATGAAAAAGGAGTCAAAATTAGAATGCCTTATTAGGATAACGACCTGCCGTATATGGCAATCGCACGTTCTCTCGTTTTCAATCGTACAATCGCACGAATTCGGCACCGGAATTCGCAGATAATTCAATACGTCAGAAAATGTGCACTGATTACGTCACCTAAAGGCATTTAACGAGCAAACTGAAGGTAAATTATGAAAAGAGTAAGAGGAAATGCAAACAAGAGGGAGTCATACATCAAATACAAATCTATAGAAACTTTTGCAACACAATATTATCATGTTAGCACAGTATAAGTCTATCCCACTACAGCATTACTCACCATCCACACACACTGAACAGTAAATAGACATGTACAATCATTCACCTACTTCTTTTTATTCGTAACATTTCCATAAGTTAAAAACAAGAATGTTGATTGAAACTACCTGTACATCACCCTCGCTGCCAATATTGTCTCTGGAACTAGAACTATACCTGTGATTACATTTCTTATCTACATCTTTCACTTCAAAATCATGCCCATTCAAACTTTGTCATGGTTCACTACAGAAATTAGGAGCAGTGTTGAGAGGGGTTGAATTATGGCAGAAACATCATTGAGGATGATGAATCCAATCCCACTGTAACTGTAACAGATATTCAAGTCAAATTTTTGCAAATCAAGTAACAGTTCCATCGATGCCGCTGAAGAAGTGAAGGAGTGTTAACGCTGATATGCATCTTATTATTGAAATACCGATTTTCTTATCACACCATAAGTCCCTCTCAATCTAACATTGAATCTACCTATAGCTGTAATGGTAATGTGGTCCCAAAAGTCCTACTTCGAAACTGCAGAAATACTAGCCATGATCAGAAATACTTAATACCAGAAAAAGGCTGTTAAAATAATCCCAGATATGTCTTGAAATCATGTGCAAATCATCCTGGCCTGGTGTACTCGTTTACAACATTAAACAGTTAGAACATTAAACAGTAACTAGATAGAGTTTACAAAAAGACCTAATGTTTTTAAAATTAAACACCTCCAAAGCCAAACCTAGTTTTATGCAACTTTAAAACAATGCTGCTCTTCATAAATCATTAATATATTATCCTGTACCACTTTTAATATCACAAAAGTATACTCACAGCAACAAGGTTGGAAACAGCAGCTTTAACCGTCTGGATCGGTACGTTAAGATCGGGCATTTGATTTCCATCTTTGCCTTGCTCATGTATCATAACCAGAGTAGAAACCTAGCAGTATACAAACAAATAATAAACTTAGCGGGTAGACCACCATAATCTGGGACAGATCATACACTAATTTGCTACGGTAAAACTTACTTGTTCAGCCACTGGTTCCAAAATCATTTGGATCGTCTTGGTGTGAAAAACAGGCATGATGATCTCGTGCTTGCGGCAAGTGTATTTTATAGAAGAATATTATCGATTACACAACCTAATACACAAAACCTACAAAGAATATCGTAAACGTAATTATAAATAGCAAAACTTGATCCTCTCCGCGAGCCGGCAGGCTCCAGTTCGAATATATTCCAGTGAGAAGTAACACTTCCCAACAACACCCTTTAGCCTCGTATCAACAGACTGCTCTCGCATCAAGTTTTATTACTCCACCTCTAGTGGTAATAGGTTTCATGATTTTTAAGCAGCAACTNATTTATAGATTGCTTTGGAAAATGCAGTTTACTATGTATTCTGTTTTGTCAATACCTTAAAGCAGAGGTGTGCAATCTTGCACTCCCACTTTCGCTTAGCTATTCATATAACATCAAAAACAGTGGCACTGAATTCCTGAATACAAAAACTGCCGCTTCCCTCGGGCCGCAGGTTGCAGACCTCTGCTTTCAAGAATCCATATTTCAGATTGTTCCGCACTATCACTTTATATCAGGGTGTTTATTTGCAGCTAACCACCGGTATCCCTTGAAAATGCAAGAAACTAAAAAGCTGTGAGAATACCTATACCTTTACTTAACGTAGTACCACACAATCACCATCATTATTGTACCACTGAAGAATTTTATGTTATTATACAAATTATAATACAATTAAAATATGCATATTTTGAAGACATGAATAGTTCAAAATCAAATTATTCAAAACTGAAGTGACAGTTGCATAAATAGATAACTGATATTCATTATTCAATTTGACATGCTATAATGAACAGCTATATAATTTATAACAGAATTATTATAAAATTGCAATCAACAGATCAGGAAGACGAATGCACTTTGGCATCATTCTGNATATATATATATATATATATATATATATATCCATTTATTAGTAAAAATAAAGTTGTCTATTGGCAGTAATAAATTTGTATTGGCGTACGGCGGTAATTTATAGATTGCTTTGGAAAATGCAGTTTACCATGTATTTTGTTTTGTCAATACCTTAAAGCAGAGGTGTGCAATTTTGCACTCCCACTTTCGCTTAGCTATTCATATAACATCAAAAACAGTGGCACTGAATTCTTGAATACAAAAACTGCCGCTTCCCGCGGGCCGCAGGTTGCAGACCTCTGCTTTGAAGAATCCATATTTCAGATTGTTACGCACTATCACTTTATATCAGGGTGTTTATTAGCAGCTAACCACCGGTATCCCTTGAAAATGCAAGAAACTAAAAAGCTGTGAGAATACCTATACCTTTACTTAACGTAGTACCACACAATCACCATCATTATTGTACCACTGAAGAATTTTATGTTATTATACAAATTATAATACAATTAAAATATGCATATTTTGAAGACATGAATAGTTCAAAATCAAATTATTCAAAACTGAAGTGACAGTTGCATAAATAGATAACTGATATTCATTATTCAATTTGACATGCTATAATGAACAGCTATATAATTTATAACAGAATTATTATAAAATTGCAATCAACAGATCAGGAAGACGAATGCACTTTGGCATCATTCTGTTTCTCTGTAAAGTAATTGTTACAGTCGATATATGATTTCAATCCACCAACATCAAACCTTCCTGATATTTGGTATCCATAGACGCTTGACCTACACATAGTAAATTTTTGGGATGACCATTCACATGCATAATCCAAATACAAATACATACTCTTCGACGAGGTGCTTAATGAAGTGTCCAGTTGCATCTCTCTCTCTGAGAGGAGCATTCTTTTTCATGATGAGGAAGTTGTCAATCAAGTTGTAACATTTAGAAAGTAGATAGAAGCATGGACACTAAATGGAAAAGGTCAAGGTTACGAGATGGAACAAGGGTCACCCGTGAAGCTTCCTAATTCATACCGCCAATCTGTAGGTTGTATCGTGTGGTTTCGGCTTCTCGAGAAACCTGACGACCTTTCCTGAATCTTTTTCTATTTCTAAAATTCCATATTTTTCCGTTTCTGCAAAAATAAACAGAACGCCTATTAAACTACTCCATAATAGTATTTTACCTCACAAAATACGAATTTCGCAGTAAACCATCGTCTTTGCAAGTATACGTCGTGACCAAGCAACATGGAGAAATTGAGGACTTTGTCAATTCACAAAAACGGTTTAGGAAGAGTTGCAACTGAAAGTCCGGATAGAATAGTGTGTCTCTGTATAAAATAATATATACATTGTTTATGATATAAGTCTACTGCATTCCAAATGCTACTAGTAAAAAAATGCACATTTATACAGATTAGTTTAATGAACATAGAGACCTGTACATACCCACCAATAACAAGAATATCCTTGTCTTCTAAGTGATGACTGTTAAAAGCAAATCTTATACTTGCAACTGCACCCATTCTTTCCTCATTGCACTTTGTTAGGTCATTCAAGATTGAAATATAACCTTGAAATTGATCAGCCCACTTCAGAAATTGCGGATAATACACAGCATTTGTCTGTAAATATACACAATTCTGATTACAATTACGGAATGCATCCTACAAAATTGAGAGGTCAACTAAACCTCACATACATACCACGATGAAAACATGGTCAATTTTGGCTACTTGTTGTAAAATTTCCACCCAGTGTGACAACAACGGTTTACCGTTTATTGGTAGCAATGCCTTCGGGATACCACGTAATTGTGAATGGTCCGCGTTCTCAGACAGATCTCTTTCCAGACGAGTACCATACCCCGCAGCAAGTACTATAACACTAACACTCATAATTCATATGAGCCGGACAAAAGTTCTGGAAATTAACGCAAACTTAAAAACTTGTCACCCAAACTAATGCAAACCAAACCAGCTTCGTCTTAAATAAAGTAATATTTGAACTTTAACCCGCTATGTACGAAAAACAAAACAGACTTCGTGAAAAAATGTTTGAACATAAAATTTATGGTTAAACTCAGCAATCAGCAAAGAAGCCTGTAATTCGATGTAATTTCAATACCATATTTTACTTTTAGTACACTTCTGTATTCTCCTTCCTACAAAATCCAGAGTACACACATTCTCCCATTGATTCTTAGGTATTTGTTCAACTACACTAAATATGAAAAACACACTGACATCAAATTTGTTGCACCATGTCAAACGTTTTGTACCAGACAAACTTTTGAAGAGTTGCAGTAACTGCCATCACTTTCTGGATTTCTGGAAACCATCGAATTATTCCATACCACAAGGTATATACGATCAATAGAACTGTGATTCTGTAGAATGTCCATCCAGCGGTTTGCCAGATATTGGAAGTAGAGCTTCAGGGATTCCGAGCAAACAGCATATTCTATGTTTTTCTTCAAGGCATAGATCGCTTTCTAGACTGGTAATGTATCCTCCAACAAGCATAAGAACGTTAATCTGATTTGAAAGTTGTCAAATGTAGCCAGCGACACGTTAAAAGCAAATGGATAACCTCCTCTATGACTCGGTTTTTCCATTATTAATTGATTGTAATAAATTCTCTCACTTCCTCCTTTCCATTGCAATACACAAAGCAGAGCAACCAAGATTTAAGCAAATTTTTAACGGAATTTAATGTTATTTATGGGGAGATGTAAGATACCCGAAATCAGTTAAAAAATATTTTTGAACTGATAATCGCAACAAAGACATGCAGGAGTTGCCAATACTCCTGAAACATAATGTACGAGTGCTCTAAATTTAACATACAATACAAAAACAATCATAATGGTTTGTAGTCCAGTTTCGTTTCTAGCTTTTTGTTTTCGGATATTTTACGCACAGCTTTCATGAAGTCTTCCTGAATTACGTATTCGCGCTCAGCTCGAATAGCAAACAGTCCTGGCAATGAAACAGTTTGAGGAATTTAAATATGGAGAGACAGGCTTCAAACAGAGCAAGAAATTAATTATGTGAATATCAGTTGAATAGTTATGCATGAAGAAATCGTTCCTACCTGCTTCTGTACAGACGTTTCTGAGATCAGCACCATTGAACCCATCCGACAATTTGACAACTGCTTCGTAATCTATTTCGCCATGCTTTGTGATGGGAGCAGCGTGGATTTTCAATATATCAAGCCTTCCCTAAAGAGATTACATCATATTGACAATTTAAAAAATATGTATTTTACTTTATTGTATCATAAGCCAGGTTAAACGGAAACCACTTCAAAATTTCATCTTCTCGCTTAAGACAAACCACAACAACAACCTTATTTGAATGAAGTTTTGGACACAATTACAATATCCTTGTTCAATTTAATAAAATAACTTATATTCCTTGTATGCAAAATCTTCTATATATGTGCTTATATACATTTTCCCTGAAAGGGATTCTCAAAAGTTCACTAAGTTTAGTTCACAGTAGAAACAAAAAAACCTGCTCATTGGGAAGTTCTATTTGAATCTTTCTATCAAGCCTGCCAGGTCTCAAAAGAGCTGGATCCAATGTGTCAGGTCTATTCGTAGCCATTATCATTTTGACCTTGAAGTGAAAGCAAACTAATTGTAAAAAGAAATTGCATAGAGAGGGCAGAGAAAATTCGTTATTCTCCATTTCATTTCGAGGAACTTACTTTTCCTAGTGTATCGAATCCATCCATTTGATTCAAAAGTTCCATCAACGTTCTCTGAATTTCCCGATCGGCACTCGTTCCTTCAGAAAACCGACGACCTCCTATTGCGTCTATTTCGTCCATGAATATGATACATGGCTGATGATCACGAGCGTAATTAAACATCTCGCGAATCAAACGTGCTGATTCTCCAATGTATTTGTCAACGATAGCTGATGAAACCACCTGTTGCATTTAACACTGTTATTTACAGACAAACTTTATATAAATTGTCGCTAGTGAATACCTTGAGAAAATTTGTGTCCAATTGACTCGCGACCGCTCTGGCTAACAAGGTTTTCCCTGTGCCAGGTGGTCCGTACAGCAGACAACCTTTTGGAGGGGTGATTCCTACGCGGACAAACAACTCGGGGTTGAGGAGTGGCAATTCAATAACCTGCAGAGGAAATAATGATATGATTAATGAAATGAGGTTGGAAATATTAGTTGAAATTTAAAAAAAGATATTTCAATGTTAGGGAATAGTAACAATACCTCTCTCAGCTGGCGGATCTGTTCTGCAAGACCACCGATTTCGGAATAAGTGACATTTCCAGGGTCTTCATGGGACATGTTATATACAAGAGGATCTACTTCTCTGGGAAGATGTCTGAAGTATAAGTTAGTCATTGTAGCATGGAGGATCGAGTTAAAGCAAGACAACTGACTATCAACTTTCAATTTCAGACATACCTCATAATTGTTAAAGTAGTCATATCTAGTGCAACTCTTGTTCCCGGTTTCAGTTTCCCCTTTTGCACTTGCCGCCGGCAACCCACCACGTACCTAGGGCCGTTGGTTGCTTTTACAATGACTGGAAAAAAATTAATACGATATTTAGCATAAGAGATCCCTTTTTTCAAACTCCATACAAACTCCTTCCACAAGACATACATTTCTCCTCGGTAAGCTGCTTCAGGATTTCTCCAACGATTTGTCCAACACTTTGCAGTGCCTTCAAGTCGTTTTCTGACTTGTCATATTCTCTGGTTCTTTCTTTAAGATCTTCACGTTCTGAAATGATAGAGCGAAATTCTCAATGTCACGGAAGACGAGATGGGAGCTTAATGATATTAATAACCACGAAAGGAGAAGGCACAATTGTCTTTATTTCGATTATAATAAAAACCGTACTGGATCGAAGAAGTCCATCAATTTCCTTGTGTTCAAGCAATTTCTTTCGATAATCTGCAAGGACTTTTTCCCTAACATCCATTACGATGTTTATCCAGTAGACTATAAATAATCCTTTTACGTAAATTCCAGTCCAATAATAAGAAAATTAGGAAAAAAATTGCTTTATCATGAAATGCTTCGTAAACTCATGAGTAATCATACAAAACTCGATGGAGCGTGTTATTGAGCAACGTTAATATGACTGGACCAGTACGTGTTGGTTCGGCGTCCAAGTACTATACCGTGTACACCCTTACGCTCTAAAGTTTATTGTTACTCTAGTTCAAACCCGGGCATAGAACGGCCCATGGGCCACATTACGGCCCTTTGCCAACATTGACCGGCCCCCGCGAGGTTAAATGGAAATTAGAAAATAAACATACTGTAGCAAGACGGCAGGACATTGAAAGAATATGATTAATTAAATGACATTTCTTGTAAGGCAATCTCAGCTTTTCATTGTTTAATATAGTCATAACATTTACTAGTCATAGATTGTCAAAACAATGCAATTTAACTCCTTTTTACGAAAAATAAAATTAATATGATACAGAAATGAGTTCAGGCTATTGGCCCGGCCCTCCACAATATTTTTGTTCCTCACGTTGCCCCCTGGCAAAAATAATTGCCCACCCTTGCTCTAGTTTCTACTAGGCATTCCACAATAATGTGCCAGTGTTAATAATAGTAGGATAAACGGAAACTGGAATGCTGAAATCTCTCCTCAAACCTTCTTACAAAGAGCTAGGGGGTTTGGACCTTATAATTGAGAAGGAATATTGGCAAATGGAAGGTGTTTAATTCTCGGTCAAAAATGATGTATTCATATTGCTTATCAACAGGCAAAATTCATTTATTTGTGAAACAAATTTACACTAAAACTACTAATTAAATCTATTTAAAATTTTTAGTATTGCACATGCATCTAATATTTAGTCACCAGACATGCACTAAAAAAATGAATTCATGACCTAAGCCAACGTGCTAAAGATGACATAGCATTTCCAAAAGTTCTCATAGCAGGATGAGCTCCTCTGAGACTTAAAAGTAATGTACCAGCTTCAGTAACATGCCCTTCTTCTTGTAGTTGCCTTGTAAGGTTATGAACGTGCCTTTCAGCATCTATGCAGTCCCCAGATAATAAATATTCCGCAATTCTGGGGTAATATACTGTGCCAATAGTTTTGACCGCAACTTTGTTTTTGAGAAGTAATAGTATAAGCTCTTCATCACATTGACTGGGGCCCAAGGATGTCACCGCTTGCATGGCCTGTACTACTGTTTCTCTTGCTTGTGGCACATTTGTTAATAGAGCGAGTTTAATAGCAAAAAAGGTAAATTCTGATTCTAATAATGTATTAAAAACGGCTGAAAGAGCATCAGCAGGAATTTTACTTGGAGAATCTTTCACCACATTCAAGATTTCCTTGCCTCCTTCAGACCCAAATGCTACCATGCTTGTCAGAACGTCTGTAAAACATCTGCTACGTAATGTTTTGTCAGACATGGTTGGCCACATGGACAGTAAAGTAATGAGATGTTTCAGTGTGACCAGTGTCTTATCTTCCACATTCAGAAGTCTGTCAAAAATTGAAGTTCGCTTCTCTTCTGTTGCGACAACTTCCGCCACATCATCAATTGCTGAACCTGCAGGCAAGAGAGAATTGCATACATCATCTCCCCATCCATCCTTAATAACTGCCTGGGAACGATGAAAAAGTAGCAATCCTGCTTCAGCTCCATCAAGTTTAAAACGTTCTTCCAGTAATTGCAGCACCTTGACATGTGTCTCCATCGATACAGAGCAGTCAGTAGATGTTTTTCTCAATAAATCAATTACTTGTCTTGATTTCAACAGCTTGCCTCCTTGATTCTCATGAGAGCTGACAGAGTCAATCAAGTGTGTGAGCTGGTTAAAAGCCTTGGTGTTTTGAGTTTCTTCATCAGAGAAAAGCTTGAAGGTATTCAAAATTGCCCTATCCAATACATTTGTAACGTTCCATTTGTTACCATGCACAGCAGCAAGAAACTGTTGGACGAAGGAAGGCAAACATCCATCACAAAGCATAAGTGCTGCAAGATCCAGTATAGGATCGGGCTTTGATAAAGATTCATCATACAATTTTAAATATTTGTCCTTAATGGGATCCTCGTTTCTTTGCTTTACCATGTTAGATATGAAGGAGGTCGAATAACTGTTTAGATGTTTTGACATATTGAGTAATTCATGAAGAACTAAATTAAACCTTTGACCTTCGTGCAGAATTTCTACATCCAACTCATTTTTTTTCTCCTTTGCCATCTGATTCTTGCACGTTTTCACTCCTTGCTTGGCGAATTCTTGTCTAGTCTGGTGGGGAATTATTTTGGACCAATCTGAGAATAAAAATTCCAAGAAAAATGCAACCAAGTCATTAGGCGTTAAAAATCTTAAAAATTGCACAGTAGACTGATAACGTTCTTGCCAAGGAATGCTTTTTAAGTGAGTTTCCTCAGAAGACAAGTCTTTCCAAACTAGATCTCGAATAACTTGGAGGTATAAAGCACTTGCTGAAATATGATGACCAGAATAGGGAATTTTCGGAATCATTTTAGAAAACATTTGGACGTTAGATTTATCGAGATGAGGTCGCATCAGGGTCAAGATTCTCTGCTGGTCTTCATTGTCTTTTGATTCATCCGTCACTAGCATTTTGTAGTCCAGGCTCGGAGTCATTGCCTTAATTTTACGAAGCATTTTTACATGATCCAATGGGGCTATAGGGCAGAGATTGTGAGCAGAGAGGACATCCACATCTTTTTTTTTGCATTCGTTCAGTAATGAAAAATACAGAATCAAACGTTCGTGATCCGTGCCACTGATGAAAGGATACACGCAGCTATCCATCCGATTAATAAATTCCGTGGGGTTTTTAATAAGTTCTGGAATCATATTTAGTTTTTCAATACGACTCTTCAGGTTATTTGTGCTCACCTGGTCTTGACATTCTGTAAAAAGGTACTCCAAGTGAGTGCACAAGACACTCCACATGTTCATTCCAGATCGGCGGGCGACAGACTCTGCCAGTATGTATTGTTCCTCCTCGGACGTCATCGCCAGCCCAAGAATGGTTTCTTCTTTGTATTTGAAATCTTTAGTGAATCTGTTCAGGTCAATTCCTTTTCCTAGCTGATGGAGCTTTTCTCCTTGAATGAAGTCAAGCAATTGCTCATTCCACTGAAGCAAATGCTTAGCAACTTTTTGCAGTTCCTCATTCGGTTGGTATGTCCCTAAAGAAGCCAATTCAACAGCTTTCTCAATCACTTTTGTTGCATCAGTCTCAAAGATTAGAGATAAATCGGCAAATTTGTTCTTTTTTGTCGTGGACAGGAACCTAAGCGCGTAGTAAAACAACACAAGCTGGATTGAAAGTGCAGACACAGGGAACTTTTCAAAAGACTCTTGCAAAGCCTGGGTATCCGATATTGCTAAGCAGTATGACAATCCGAGCGCAAAATCATACGGCGTTATCATTATCAAATCTTTCAATAAAGAAATTTCATCATCAAGGGTATTTGAATCAGCAAAATTAGTTCGGTCTCCGAGCCTCAGACAGTGCAGCTTCGCTTGATTGAGGGAAACTGTGCTTGGAAGATTGTACGTTCCTAAACTGATGTTAAGTTCATACTTGGAGACAGAATTTTCGATAACACTGGAATAGAAAGAAGGGCAACCTTGTAACTCAAAGTCTTGTATATGGAGTAAATCATAGTCATCTGAGCTCTCACTGTTTGGCTGGTCATTTAAGGACTGGGATATAGTGCTTCTCCACCACTGAGAGTCACTAACATTAGATAGAATAGCTTTAGTTGTGCTAGAGGTCGCAGACAAAACTGTCCCTGTAGCTGATAAAACATTACCAGTGGCTGATAATACAGCCTTGGTACCCTTTGCTGTGGATAAGAACATTTTTGAAGGTGAAAAAAATGTTCTTTGGAAAAAAACTTCAGACGATACAGGTATCTTCTCATTAGCCACACCTGGGTTTTCAGGATCATGCTCCATTTCGTCATCTTCCTGCGTGCCTCCATGCAAATTATCTTGCCTTTCATGTACTTTAATTTCCTCTTGCAGTACCAAGAAATTTAAGAGACACAGGTGTTCGGTTATATCCTTCAGCTTCTCTGCATCACAAAAACAAGCAGCAAAAGCTAAAATATTTTGCTTAGCAAACATGTCATCAAATTCATCACATAAAGCCAGTTTCCAGCATACTGTCCAAGCGGGTTCGTATGGCATATGTACCATCTCTTGGCACAGAGAGAAAGCAAATGGGAAATCTTTAAGATGTAGAGCTTTCTCAACAATCTTTACCAAAATTTGTCCTTTCCGTTTTTCTTTGTTAGATCCACCTACTCGCAGGAGCATCCCTAATCTGAGCAATGATTCCGTTTTCTGATAAGCCCGATCATTCACTTCTAGGGCTTTTGTTATAAGGTTGGATCGATCTTGCATGAGCCTGACTTGCAGTGGTAACTTGTCAATACCAAACGATCTCAAAAGCACGACCCCCTCGATTAGGTCAAGCCTTTCCTGGATTCGCGGAGGTCTATCTGTGATGAGGAGCAAGCATTCCCGTGCCAGACTCAACATTTGGTTATCACTAGTCGGAGACGAAGCATCGAAATATTCCTGGGAAGACTTTATAACTAGTTCCACTGCAGTTTCATATGACAGTTTCTGAAGAGGCGAGTAGGAATATTGCTTGCTAGCTTCAAGCTCTTCTGTGGCAGTTCTCATTATTCTTTCTCCAGCAATCTGGAAGTTTGTCACACTACCTGAAGTCAAAAGGCTTTCAACAAACACTTCTAGGCAAATAGCAGCTTCGATCGTGCAAGTTGATGAAAAGACTTGCTTGCGAAGTTGCAACATATCTGTCAGTAAAGCGTACCATTCCGCTCTCGTCAATGGCGTTTCCCTGTTGCCAGCAGTTCTACTCAATCGTATCAAAAGCTTATGAACTTTCTGTCTGTCGTTCTCAACCTCTTTGATGAACTTGGGACACACATTCACTTTGTACTTCGCCAACATGGTGCAGGCGTAGATGTGTTTATCAAGCCTGTTAATTTTTCCAATGGCTTCAGGGACTTTTTCTCTCAAAATTGCCTTGTCTATATTAACCAGGCAAGAATGAATACGATTCATCAAAGCGAGCTGGTCAGACCTTTCATTAACATAGACTGAATTCAAGCACAAGTTTACTAGCCAATCCCATTCTAGCATAAAATCAGGCAGGGTTCTATCGGAGATAAAACTGGTCAAAACCAGACTTGGCAACGTGATGTCTTCTTCCGCCAAATCCATGATGTAGTCCTGAAAGATTTCGATGGCAGGTTGTTTGTCTTTCTCTTCATTGCAGGACTTCAAAAACGGTATAGCCCATCTGTGGATATTTTTGATATACATGTCTCTGGAAGAATTTGCCAGTAGCATATGCAGTATCTCAAGCTTGCTTTTGTTTTGAATTTGTATGAGCGTGATGCCAGGATCGTATTCGCACTCATATACTAGGGATTCGAGAACACAGAAATCTCTGATCAATGCATCCAATCCTTCGACACCACGTTGTTGGCCTATTCTTAAAATATCGAGAGCACACTCTATATCACAAGCATCACTATCCATTTGCACTGCTTGTTTCATATACCACTGACGAAGTAAATCACCAGAAACATCATCTGACCTGAACTGCTTCAGTTCCGAGTAATCCTGATAAAATTCTTCAGTTGCATCACCAGAGGCCCCGAAATAATGCAACATGTTATTATATTTCTCATCCTCACACCAGTCCGTGATGTCCCTGTGATATTCTTCCAGCCACGGAACAGCTTTTGCATCGCTGCCAATTTCTGGCAACAAGTCCAAATAGTTTGAAGGCAATAGGGTTTTAGGAAAGTTTGACAGTACTGGCAAACGATGTTCTCTCAGCTCATTGCCGTGATGGGTCAAAAGAATATCGACAGCCTTGCTGTCGCCGGCATGAGCGAATTCCACAGCAGAGAGAAGGATGTTTTGCTGACGGAATTTGGCATAGCGCTCAGGAATATACCTCTCTCTTGCAGCATCATAACCTCCGAGCAGTAGTTCATATGTTGCCAATCTATCAAGGTATTGTAGAATTTTTCTTCTCGCTCTGATCATCTCCTTTTGTTCAAGAGTCAAGTTCTCCAATTCAATCTTCTTCTCCCATTTGTTAACAAAGCGTTCCCTAGTCTTTATTTCCTGACGCCTCTGCTCCTGTACATCGAATCCATCATATTCTTCCATGTCAGAATCTTCCGACTCTCCTGAAGCTTCACCGGCATCTTGAACATATGCAATTCTATCCACGTCTGTAAAATGCAAACCAAATTTTAACAGCTCCCTGGCTGCGTCCAGCTCCATCGGAACTCTTTCACAGCATTCATGCAATACCCATGACCTCTTCTTGACCTTGCGAAGGTAATCTTGAATGGAAGCAATAGATACTGGAGATTTTGACCACTGCCTTTGAAAAACTTTATCGCAGTCAAGATTGTACGACCTGGCGAGGGACAGCGCTTCGCCATATTCTTCCTCTTCAATTTTTCTCTTGTACAGCTTTTCTGGGGTGGTTTTCATCAGATTTATCAGCCTATATTGCTTTGTTACCAGTTTTGGCTTTTTGCGTGGTGGTCTGAAATAATCGATCTCAGTTAGGTCATATATCATAGATTTGTATTGATTAATAAGCCGGCCCGACAGCCCCGGCTTAGCTTCATTGTCACTGTCATCGAGGAACGGATCGTTGTCCTCACTTTCCTTCTTAGCTTCTTCTTCCGACACTGTCCTTTGACGCTTCAGAGCTTTGATGCGCGTATCGCATTCCAATACTAAAAATCCACCTTCCCTTGTTGGTGAAAGTCTGGGGGCAAGATGAAGCCATTCACACTGCTCACCAAGAAGATTTTTTACAGCATCTTCGCTCACCTTAACAATCACTAGGGAGCCGGAGAAACGAGCTAGAGTGATGGCTTCGTCGTTCCACCAATTGCAGTCTACGATATTTTGCAGAAATGGATACTCGCTGAGTCTTTTTGACAAACTCAAGTTCTTAGTGTATTCCGGATTCACTTCATCAAAATATGGCAATTCCAATTTTTTCCATGTCTTCCTGTGTCTAAGAGATGGGACATCCCATAAAGACAAAGAACCATTCAAATGAACTGCTATTAGCTGTTTATTTGAAGGTGACAAAACTGCAGTGTATATGCCATCTAATTGCTGCTTTTTTAGAATAGAACCCAGGTCTCTGGGGACAGTAGATAGCTTACGTAAGACTCCGAATTTTTTTTTGAATTCCGCTTTTTTTACATTCAGATCGATCATTTTCAGGAAGGGCGGGTCAGATAGAAATCTCCATGCACTAATTCCGCATTTGGAAGCTGTAGGAATTCTTTCTGATGATACAGTGTTTCCAAAGCATCCTCCTACAAGCAAAATATGGTGCTCCTTGTCATAGATAACAGAGCTCACACCATGGGGGTAAGTTGATGCGATATCAAAGTTGAAAGCAACTGTGTAGCCCATATCATAAGTGTCATTTACCTCAATACATGTCACCAGTCCATTATATGACACGATCATCAAATTCAAGGTATCATTGGACATTTCATTTTCAAAGAAAACAAGTCCACATATGGCAAAACTGTAGTCTGAAAATAGACTGTCAGTATCCTCCTGACCTTTGATAGAAAACAACAAAATTCCTTTCAAATCACATACATGGACTGTACCATCGCTCTCTGAAAAAGCAATCATGCTAGAATCCGAGCTCCAGGCTATTTTGCGCCACTGCGGGTGAGGATCGCGAGGAAAAGGGAAAGAGCCAAAAAGAAGACTGAAGTCCTCTTTAGATGCCCTGATTTCAAGACAGTTCTCTTGCAACACAGCGAGAAAATTACCATCCAATGAACTGGCGAAAATCCAAGATCCTTGACCGTTGATAAGTTCGATTAGATCGCAAGGCAGCAAACAGGATGAGCCGGTCTTCGCTTGCATTCCGACAAGTCTGGCAACATTGCTCGTCCATCGTGACATAGATGATCGCACTTGTTTGGCACCAAGAGCTACGATACCTACCTCAGATTCATTCTGACTTGCTGTGCACACTTCTTCTTCTTTCGGCCATTCGACAAGCTGCAGTATGTCATAAAGTATGCATTCGTTATCAGAATAACTGCTTGAGCCAAGATCCTCGTCATCAGTGTCCATTTGATGTTGGAGACTAAATTAATTTCATATCTATGAAATAATAATTATTAATATTACTACAGTGTTATAAAATAGGAACCATCATTGCTAACACAAAAACTGTTAACATGATAGTAACGTTTGTCCATAGTGGTATGTGATATTTTTTCCTGTGTCATGGTATAGTCATAAAACCAGCATTGAATTAGCATAAACAACAAGACGCTGTAAGGTGCAAGAGAACTTGCAAAAAGGTTTCTTAACAGCAATCATTAGAACAAAAAAGATAGTCTACCAATTGAAAATAAGTAAACAAAATGATCCTTGGTTATCTCATGTATGTGTGATAGCTCGATCAGATGAATGACCTTAAATCTAGAAACAAGGAACTGTATGTGGACTTCACAAACACTACATCAAGTTTTCCATCAGGTCAAATGTATTGAGGGCACATTGCAATGTGTTTTTTTGATCTTTGTACGGTAATCCAGTCAGCGGCATTCCATTAACTGTGAATTCGGGTTCCTTTGATGAATCTGGATTAGTTTTGGGTTTTTTCTGATACTTATTCAGTTCATTTCGATAATGCGCTCGTGATAAATCAATCGCGCTTCTCAAGACTTCGAGATACTTTTGTTTCACTTTCTCGATATGAGATCTGAGTGAGAATTCCAATTTATCTGTTTTGTCAAAACTTTGAATAAACTTTAGGCAATTCAAAGAAGCCATGATTCGATCGCTTTCGGCGAGCAAATCGGTCTCTATACCGTCAGGAAGGTTGAAAATAAGGTCTACCAAAATTGAAGTTCTTTTCTTCTCGCAGAAGCGTTCCAATCCGTTTTGCTGACTGTCAATGAGGACTTCAAATAGCTTCTCTTTCCAAT
This sequence comes from Halocynthia roretzi, assembly GCA_013436055.1. NCBI lineage: Eukaryota > Metazoa > Chordata > Ascidiacea > Stolidobranchia > Pyuridae > Halocynthia > Halocynthia roretzi. The sequence continues at coordinate 104,029 of QRAM01000140.1, read as the reverse complement.
AGCCTATAAGCAAGCCTATAACTCCACTATGTTCTACAGATTTTAACAGATGTAGCAAAATAAGGAATCTGTCTCCCCAGTTGAATTTATCCAGGAATGTGATCAGGAGCTTAGCAGCCTTCCTGCGAACTGCAACGGATGGTGGAAAAATGGAGTCATTGATAACCAAATTGAATATAGTTTTAACTGGGTCAGAAGATTCGAAAATTTTGAGCTGTTTCATTATGTATATTTCAAAGACAGTGGTGTTCAATTTCTCTATCGAAAATGAAAGTTTGCAGGCTTTGTCTAAAGTAAAAGAGAATAATTCCAATCCTTTCCACATCACACAATGGTTTTTACAAGACAGCAATGACTGAAGGGGAACTGCTATGGAGCTGACAATATAGTCCACACTATAGATAAGCGGAAAATTATTATACAAGAACCCTTTGCAAAAGAGCAAGTGTAAGTAGCAGGCGCGGCCCCTTTCCACCTGCTTTGCGACTTCAATCGCGCTCTCTTCTGACCGTTCTTCTTCAGGCTGAGTGCACTTCCAATTAGTGCTGCTGAATAAAAATGTTGGTGAATAAAACATTGAAGTTAATTCCATTATGTTTTCGCAGAGATATAGTGAAGATTGGGAAGACAAATGAATTTGGCCCAGTTTCACTAGACAATTACACATGAATCTGAATGTATGAGCTTGATACTGTGAAAATTTCTCAGTTCCTTGAAGCGCCATCTTTAATGCTGAAATAACTGGTTCAAACAGAGAAATAATTTTTTGAATGAACCTCACCATTTGGATAGCCTCATGAGATTCTTCAGTAGTTGAGTCTGGTTCAAAAGTTTCATAGCTGGGTAAATTTAAACTGTCCAGGTAATAATCCAATGTAGAGTATGTTATTTCTAGCACAGTAGCACAGGCATCATCGTTTTCAATCAGAAGCCTATGGATGATCGCTGAGAGGGCCGGAATCAACAGATCAGCATAGCGAGCCTGTGTGTTTGGGTCGAAATGCTCTAGTACCCCCAAGTACAGATCTTTGGGAGAACATACCTCTGTTATTCTTACAAAACAGTCTTCATATGTCTGCAGATCTTCTGCGTTCGAAATTTGTTGCTCTTTGAGGTGATCAACTATTAGACCAAGTAATTCCCAGGCAATCGATTGGATTTCATTACCTTCATTGCTCACTATGCACTCCAGAAGTTGTGTTGGGTTGCCTATTAAAATTTTTATATAATCTGGCACTGACACAGTTTTACCTTCTTGTTCATCGTGCGTTTCCATCGACTTTCTCCCAACAATATATGGCAATCAATAAATCACCAAATTATAAGTAACACGAATTCTGAGCTATCACCCACAAATAATTAACAAACATTTAACATGAGAATTATGCGCACGTAAACCGTATAAATAAAGCTACTTTATTAAGTCAAAATATACTATCATAGCATTTCTCTAACTATACACGTCCACATCCAACCACGCAGCTGCTGGTATGTTCAGAAAAATCTTGACCCTGTGCAATATGACCCTGATTGATAACGAAAGTTGCGAAGCAATTATGAAACCAGTATGGTAGCAGACTTCTCGGAAAATATTATGGAGCCTACAAAATAGTACTGTATATATATATATATTGAGAACTTCACATTCGTTAATGAGTAGGATTCCATACCCCCAACCATTATCTATGCAAAAACGCAGTTGTTTTGAAATATTGTCCAATACTGCCATCTTACGGAATCAATTATTCGTCGTGAAGGCTAAACTTGCAGAAAACCCAGCCTTGTCCGAACGAAAAAATTGATATAAATATCCTAGATGTTGTACCCCCACCAGAATTTGAATTCCCGGCTGCCCATGAGTCTACCAGCCATCCAGGCATAAGCACCGTATTTTTCTTGAATGCACCCCTTGAACCATTAATTAAATAAATATAAGACGCATTTTCTATTTGAAAAAATACGATTGCTATGTCATGCCTTTTTTGGTACAAATCGGGCATCGTTCCCAAAACATATTTATATCATATTCATAGCCCTTTCTTTATGTTATCAACCAGTTACTGTATCAAAAAGCGACTGCCCCAAAGCAATCACAATGATGCACTGTATATAAGATGCTTTAATATCTAGAATTTTTTGTTACTCATGTGAAAGTTTAGTTAACCTTGTAAAGTATTGCCTAATTCAATTTGGTCCAATAATTCCTTTCGCTCAGAAATTCTGGCATCATTAAATGCCATTTATTATGATCATACAAACCTTCAACAATGAAATATAGTAGTAAAAAACAATGAATGCAATTATTGTGCAGCATCTCATAGTCAGATAAAATAACAATAACAAGTAAAATTCAACCTATCAAAAACAACTGGAACAATCAGCAGAGAAAATCACAAACTCTTATTTGTTGCTCTGACTTGTTTCTGCAGAAACAAGAATCAATGCAACCGATGCTTTTGATAATTACCAGTCCTTCAAAACAACTCCTCATCAGAATTGGGGTCTTCAGATGTTGACGAGTTGTTGAATTCAACTCCAGAATCATTAAGGACAGCTTCCGATCCAACAAACTTGGATACCTTGGCATAAATCAGCTAGTTTATATGCTAAACGTTTATAAACTTGATCTACTTTGTATAAACTGTATAATACCTTTGCCATCATTTTTTTTTGAAGATCAGGATTATTGACAAATTCCTCATTGCAATCTATGGTCAGTATAGGGACATCTATCAAAGTTTTATCCATTCTGTAATGTGAAAGAAACTTAAGAGAAATGAATGACATTTATTGAGGGAGTTTGTTTCCTATATTCAGTACTCACTCGACTTCATTCGTGTACAGCCAAGCTTCATGTTTATCATGGATGCACGTCAAGTAATCTAACGTCACTCCCTGTTCTTCTGGACGTCCACGCTTTTTCATACGCGATAAACAAACCTATAATGTATGCAAACATTTAGTAAGAAGGCAGTTTCTGTGTTTATGGAATGTCAATTGAATCTTCTGCAATAAGCTAGAAGTTTAGTGCTAGAAGCTAGTGCTTGTGTTTTTATTCCCCCCTACACAGAAATTAACTTATATCTTGGAAATAGAAGACAAAAGCGAAAAAATTATTAAGGCATCCACCTCAGGAGTTGCTCGCAGATAAATAAGGCCATCGAGCTTTAATTCTCCCAGCGTGTGTAAGAGGTAGCTGCTCCAATCTTTGTAAATATTCCACTCTGTTTCAGACATTACTCCGCTTTCAAAACAATTCAATGCAAAGATGTATCTGAACAATAATACAGATTTTGTTACCAAACAGGATAAAATAGGATTGCGAAATTAAGATTTCCACCTAAAATTCAGTAGTAGCAACATACCTGCTACTGTACACAGAACGTTCAAAAAATTGCACTGGATTTTTTGCAGCTTGTAAATTCTTTGGCATAGGCATAGCTGCTTGTTTCATTCGTGATATAAAAGTGTATGATTCAAACGTATAGCTCCAACGTTTGGGGTCATCATAAAACAGTTCAAGAATATTGCTACCAGTTTGTTGTGGCGCTGCAGGCAGCTTGATGGGAATTATAAAGATTAGCTCTATTCCACAGTAATGTGATTGTAAAGGCAGAAAGGACCCAAAATCTAGTGCAATTTTTCTGAAAGAATCCTAACGATCTGCAACCAATTGAAAATGCCACTGGTCTTACCTATCTGAATGCAAAGACCTTTCATAAAACTGCACTGGATTTTGGGCATTTTCCAGCTCAGGGGGCATTTCCTTTCTTTGCAGACGCATACGGCTTAAGAGTGCATATGTTTGAAATGTGTAAGACCAGCGGTTTATATCGTCATAGAACATTTGGAGTAGATTACCACCGCTTTTTTGTGAGGTCGTCAGAGCAACCTAGGACATGTGATTCGTAAAAATTAAAATTGGTGCTGACCAAGCATGCAGTTGAGCATCTGTTCAACAAATCCTAAATTTGGGATTTACTTGACAAAATATAAATATTGCTTTTTAATTTAGTGAAAAAACTAACTAGATATATATTTTTTCAGATTAGTAGGAAAGTTGAGTTGTATTACTTATTGACAATTATTGTGAAACTTTTTTTTATATTAATTTACCTCGTCATCTCCTGAGCTTATATTGGTCCATCTTGCTACTGGCTCTTCAACCACATTCCACTCTTCAGATTCATGCCCAACCATTTTTATGAAAGTAGATTTACCAGTGGCTGATATAGGAATGAATTAGTTCAAAAATAACTAATGCAGAGATGGGTTACTTCTATTAAAACAGAATACTACACGTGTATACAACCCCGAGTCCATTAATAAAAGCACAAAATAAATACCAATGTTTCCTTCGATTGCGATTTTCTTTGGTTTCTTCTTGAAAGATGTTCTTAATCTTTTTGATGATCTCGTTGATTCCATTATGAGGGCTGGTAGAGGTTTAGCATTCGTCGCTAGAGAACTGAAGAAAACTTTCAAGAAAATCGTGCTTGTGAACAAGTGCGATAATGGAAGACGCCTTCGTCGTTCGTGAGAGCAGGACAAGAATGAAAACAAAGAATTAACTCTTTTAACGTTCTGTGCCGCTTCCCTCCCAACTAAACCGCTTATACAGTTTCCCGCGGAGCTCAAAATCATACTAAAGTTCCCGCCCTTGTCCTAATTGGCTGAATCAGTGTGGGGGACGGGGGAATCTGCTATTTTATCCACCTGGTGTCGCGAGTACAATCGTAAATCTTAACTAGACATGCTCAGTAATCGTTTGTCAAAAACGCTTTCGATTTTTTGGAATACAGGTTCTGGTAAGAGAACATTTCAACAGCGTTACAAATAAATATAACATATTGATAAAAAAGGGAATTTATTCCTGGATCTTTTTCATCTTATATACTTAAGGCTTTTCAAAACTGATTTCTGCAAAAAAAAATCCTGAATTCCTAGCTTCTGCTGGAACTGTACATGTTCATTGCTTTGCTGTCAAGATTACTTTGAAATTTTATTCAGCAAATGCTTGTTATATTCAGAATTCTGTACAGGAAATATATATCCAATCAGTTCAAGGTTCAACAGGATGCATTTGGTGTACTCCGATCCCTACAAAGTTGCACTGAATTGGATTTGTATCCACATAATTCTGTTTACTGAAAAAATAATTACTGTAATGATTAAACGAATATTTCTAACAGGAATAAAGATTGTTAACATTCTGTATTTTTTATGGGACCTTCCAGGCTTTGTTTAGTTTCGTACCTTCAGGTTTATGCTGTAAAATTAGATATATGGGTGTATTTTTTATAATAATATAGATAATAAATCTCATCCAACTCTCCAATACAATTAACTTATCTCAATATTATATTCTGAACTCTATACTCTTCAAGCACATCAAAAATCAAACTCATGGATCAGTTATATTTATTATAACATTTACAATGCAGCGGTTTATCACGGGAATAATCTACCATTTGGTGTCGGTAGCAGTACCAGTACCAGCACCAGCACCCCATTCTTGAGTGGTGCCACTTGGCACTGTAGGAGCTCCCCAATCTCCAGTTGCTGCTGCATTGGGATCAGGTGCTGCAGACCAATCATCTGTGGAAGCAGCTTCAAACGGGGCTGGTGTAACAGTAGTGTCAACCATGCTGGACTGTTCAGCAGCCCAGTCCTGCTGCACCTAAAGAATTAAACAATTGGAAAAAAATTCAACTACGTATGACGAAGGACTAGTAAAGCATAAAATGATCTCTTGGGAAGTTTATTTACCTGCTCACCACCCCAGTCTTGTTGATATGCTTGCTGTGCTTGCTCAGACTCTTTTTGTTCCTTTTCGATGAGAGCCATCTCATCCTTTTCGATTTCATCCTGCTCACGGAAGAAATACAGATCGCACATCACATCCCATTCCTGGGTACGCGCTGTTGTTCCGCGAAGACGAAGCACCTAATATAGGGCAATTTGTTTTTGAAATTTCTTTCACATTCTCAATTCTTAAGATCTATCGATGTGAGTATACCAACCTCACGAGCTAGAAGCCACCACATAAGACCGATCGAGTGCTTTGCTTTATTGTTGCATGGAATGCAGATATCCACATAGCGTATTGGCGAATCGGTATTGCACAATCCGATCACGGGGATGTTCACATAGGCAGATTCCTTGATAGGTTGGTGATCTGTGCGCGGATCGGTTACAATAAGAAGTCGCGGTTCACGAAAAGCAGCCTGAAAGATATAGCCATATTGTTAAGATATTATCATAGATATACAATAGGAGTTTTTATGACTCAACTCAGCAAATAGTCAATAGCAATATAGGCATGACAACACTGTGAATTAGATCACTCGGTTCAAGAAACAATAGAATTCCTGTTTACTATTTAGTCTCGTCATAACTCATTACCTGGATCTGGTTGGTGAATGCTCCAGGGGTATACCTTCCAGCAACTGCAGTTGCTCCCGTAGCAGAAGCGAACTTGAGCACGGCACGCTGTCCAAACGACTTCGACGAGATAACACATATGTCTGCTGGATTTTCAATAGCAACAATCGCCCTAGCAGCAAGTTGAAGCTTTTCCCAGGTCTGTAGTCAAGATATATCATCGAAATATTTCTTATCAACAATAAAGCTCCTACAGTCAGGGGGAATCATTTCAGATGTTGTATTAACCTTCTTCAGATTGATAACGAAGACCCCATCTGCACGACGCTTGTAAATGTACTGTTCCATTTGGAAGTCACAGTTGTTAGTTCCCAAGTGGGTTGTTGCAGCCAACATCTTAGTAACATCCTCCTCCTTGAGACTCAATGCATCCAAACCTAAACAGAACGAGCTTAGCATCGAAACATCCTACAGGAACGGACAACTTGAATTTTATCAACATCTCAACAACCTCTATATTCAATTTACCTATACATACTGCGGTATACCGGATTAAGAATGATCCTAATAAGAAAGCTACGGTTTACAAACAAAATGAATGATACCTCCTGACATGATGACGATTCAACCAGTGTTTTTCAGTTACGAATAGGGAGAACTCGAAATTACCAGCCGCTGGAGTCGAGAACGCGTAGAAAAGGAAGGTGCGCTCTTTGACCCCTAACCACGTGGAAAATTTAGTAAGGCCAATAAAATATTACCACTAGAGAGCACGTTGCAGCATAACAACTTAACAGAAGCTGCTTGTGTTCCTTAACAACAACTTTTTGTTTGTTTCAAGTTTCCGAGGTCCGAAGTGTTCTTTTAATGCAGTTTCGTTTGTGAAATGTTATCAATGTTTTAGTAGAGTATACTAACAATTATACCCTGGATCGAATCGATGATACATTCCGGGGAATTGGCGAAGTAGGAGACGGTCGCTTTAACTATTTTGCATATCTAACTTGTCAAAAGATGAACTTGGCGCGATATTCAAGACAGTTGTTTCCACTGATAATGGGAAATACAAGGTACATAGAACACAGATTGATTGGAAGTATATGCACCTTTCTGTACAACAAAACTAACTAGCAGATTAAATTTTTAACTACAATCTTTGCTGCATTGTAACGGATTCTATTTCAGAACATTTTTCTTGGGTTTGCAATTGTGTTCGCAAACCGGTCCCAAAAAGAATGCCGCCGAGGGAAAGAAAAAAGTCAACTTGGAGGAAAACCCGTACTACGCAAAATACGCTGATAAAATTAAGAAGTTGAAGGAGTAGACCCGTTTATTATTAGTAGTTACTACCTATTCGATCTGCATACTGAATTTTGACATCCATTTTTATCTTTCAGAACAGATTGTGTCGAATTCAACAGACGGATGCAAGCACTCAGCAAAATAAAATTCATGCCAGGAGGTCAAGATGATGATGAACTGGTACAAACAAAACCAACCAATACAAAAAAGCGAGTGTCCAGCACTGATGACAGCTTAATGGTCCTGCTTTTAAGAATAATCAATCGTATATTAGATAGCTCATCTTAACTTCTGTCCATGAATGTGCAGGGCCTTGACACAATAATGAAAGTTAATTTACTGCAAGATAAATCAGCTGCTGAAATAGAGGATCTATGGAAGAATTATTACAAAAATAGAGACGCTGTTTATGCTGTTATTCCATGTGAAAAGTATAGAGCGATGGAGAAGTTACTGGAATGCTGTCCATTGGTTACGTTTACCACCTAATGCTTAGTTAAAATATGTGTTGATGGGACGAATAAACTTTAGCATTCATCTTTATTCTTTACCCAGTTTTTGTATCCCATTCCAAGAAAAGATGGTTATGAAATGTTCCTTGGTCATTTCTCACAGAACAGATGCCGCTTTACATCCCTACTGAATTATCAGAGACATGGCGAAAATGCTCCAGTGCAGTTTGTTCTGCATTATTTTACAGAGTTCCTCGATTCTAAAGGTTGGTCGAACGAGCTACGCCGATGTTCGAGAGTTATAAGTTTCTCTTTTTCTACAGGGATCGTTCTCATGTCTGGAAATGTAATAGAGGATGGCGTGACTATAACCAACGCTCAACTTTTGAGTTACGAAATGCAATATTTTTATGGCGGTGAACACTGTCAGTTGGTGAAAGATTTTAATATGTGTCCTGGATCATTCGATTACGAAGACGTTGTGAAAAGCATCAGTAATTCTCTATTATGGGAGCAGAGCAAGACACTGAAGTGAACTCCACAAAGGAGTATCTACAACTGCATTAAATGATTAATACAATGTATTCAATTAAAATCTTCAAAAGTATATTCAAATAAAACCTCAGATTTGAAATGTCAGAAGCATGCATTTGACTCGGGACATATATCAGAGTTCATCAAAATGCAATGCAAGGGTATCAACACAAAAATCTGTTATTGTCAAGGACTATGCTCGGTCTTTGGGCATGAAATTTTGACATGATTTTCTGACAGATATCAATTACATCTTCAGATATTCATTTTATTCCCTTCGATACTGATATTTACTGCTCGCTGCATTTTTGAGTTTTTCCTTCTTTCTGCAAAGTTCCTCATGTGCTTCTCCAATCTCTCATCCTTTTTCGACGACCTCGGCGCTCCCGTACTACTTGTACTCTTTTTTGGCCACTCTCCTTCCTCTTCGCCGAACATTGTACCCTCGACATTCCATTTAGGTCTGACGACATAGTCTTTTGTGGAAGGCATTGGGACCCTCGCTCTCATGACAAATCCCTGTTCTCCAGGACGTAGCAGTCCAAGCTCTCCCTCTCTTCCTTCTTCAGTCTGTGCCTGTGCTCCGGAACTCAGCCTCCTTCGCTTAGCTTGAGGCATTTGATCTAAATCTCTCTGTTCGCGTTCTGCAATTGAGAAGAAGTTCTGATAAGTTGAATGATTTTCTAAATTAGGCTTCAGAATGAGCTACCTTCTCTAGTCATGCTTTTAAAATTTTCATTCAGTCCAAATATCGGTCTAGACCATTTGTTAATTAATCTGCCAGCAGATTCCCTGTTCTTTCTTATTTCTCTTGGATGCTTGAATAAGATCATCACAGCTTTTCCTATACCACTGTGTTTCAATGTTTCCTTGCGTAAATAATAGCAGAATTAATTTAGTTCTATAAATAGAATAGAGAAGCATAACTGAAACTCACTGCAGATACAGTTGGCAGGTCATGAAGAATTTGTAACAATTCTGTCCTGATTGTTATGTGTGGCAAGCTTCTATCAGGAAGCAGAGAAAGCCAGTCAGCTATGGCAGCGATAACGCCATTGTCCACAAATGATTCTTTTAAATCCTGAATATTTGAGGTACTATATTACCAACAGATAAATTGTATATGATATGATGCATATCATATTGAAACTGTGTTCAGGATCTGAAATAGTGAGATCCGGCTAATCTGAACCTGTTTCCGAAGATGCACTACAACACTCTTGAGCAATTTTAGTTTCTTAAGAGCCGGCTGTCTCTTGAGATTCGCGTCTCGATCACCTTCAGCTGCTTCTTTCATTTTGGTCAACATGGCATTGATGATGTCGTCGGCATCAGAAATGTATGTACCTCCATCTCGACGTCTTCTGTGACGTCTACAAGAAACAAAACGCTTAAATCAATAGTTCAAGATCCTAATATTACCTGATTACCAAACACAAACCCATTTTCTTCTTTCTTTTTTTTCATCATAAGATCAAAATCCGATAGACCGCGATCTCCACCGTCCCCATCTGAATCACTTCCCTCTTTTGACACTGGTTTAGCTGGTGTTTCCTGAGAAACAGTGTCTCCTTCATCTGACCAGAAAGAAGAAAGGTATTAACCTCTCCATAAATAGAAAGAAAATCATGTTCTCACCTTCTGATTCTCTTTCACTTCTCTCATCTTCGGACTCAGAGATCGGAGACGATTTCTTTTCGTCTTTTTTTGATATTTCCTCTTGACCAAAACCTGTGAATTCTTCTTCATCGTCGCTCTCGCCAAAAATGTCTGCGATTAAATCTCCAACACCCTCGTCTATGAAGTGAAGGATGCAAGGATCGATAATTATTCAATTGAGAGTTCGAACAGTAAATGTTCATGAAATCACATCATAAGATTTACTATTCCAACCTTTCTGTTCCTCTTCACTATCCGAATCAAACATTTTCAATACTGCTTCTTGGTGATGTGTTCCTTCTTTGCTTTCTTAAGGGAAAAACAGGAGTCTTAGGAATAGTTAGGGCAAAAAAATTCACTTAGTCTGCATTTCAACTCTATGATTGAACAAGTGAGTAGTGTAACAAATTCATAAAACCTTGGTTAGGCTCCTCTTCATCATCTGAAGATGCAATGGCATTTTTTTTCTTTGGGACACTTATGTTATCATCTTCACTGGCTTCATTTTCTGACCCTGAAGAAGCTCCTACAGATTAATCATATATTTAATAGAGAGATGTATAATGATAGTTGGTCATAATAATCTTGAGATATTTCATGACCTGGTCCTAAGAACGGAACTATATTAGTTGGTTGAAAAATGAAGTAATTGAGATATAGTATAACTACCTCTCAAGTCATCATCCGAAACATCGCCCAATTTGATGTCTTCAGTCTTGGGTTCATCTTCATTTTCGCTATCACTAACATGCTGTGCTACATTTTCATCCTCGTTATCGCTCTCTGCTTTGTCTTCATCTACCTCCACCACGTTATCGAAGTCTTCTTCTTCGCTTTCATTACTGAATAATAGAATTAAAATCACGTTTGTTAACAAAACAACGGAGATGATAAACTCATTACCCGTTTAACTTGGGTTTGACCTCGCGACTTGATAAAGAAAAGACCGAATATACCGAAGATTTGCGAAAAGAGATAATTGAAGAACTTCAAACCCACATTTTATCATCTGCCACATCACTCCTTTTGTTGTTTGCTTCATTCACAATTTCTTCCTGAGCCTCATCTTTATCCTCACGAATGTTAATATGCTCGTCAGAATCAGCATCCTCCTGTTGTGCCTTGATATATTCCCCTTTTTGATCACCTATCTCTTCCACCTCTTGTTGCTGTTCTTCGTAATCGTCTGCCTGTTCAACAACTTCTTGCTGATCCGCATATTGGTCTTGATCATTTTCGACCTCTTCTTGCGCAGTAAAAACCTCCTGGTCAATGGAGACATGCTGATCAACCTCGTACTCCTGTTCTTCAGGCTCGATTTCTACAGTATCTTCAATGGTCTCCAAGGTTTCCTGCTGCAGGTCGTCCTCGTGGTCGTAAACTAGATCTTCATGAATCTTTTGCTCCTCATTAGTTCTCTAAAAATATATGATAGAAGTGAAGGGCGCATAACACTGTACGAAGTTTCAAACTCCCAGACTTTTAGAGCATCCCAAATTACCAACTCCGTCAACTAATTACAACATATCACATAACATGCGAGCGGTCATGAATGGACGATTACAATACACGGTTTATTGGATTTCGGGAAATTTGAAACTTGAACGCTATTTGTCAGATGCTGCCTGGCAACTCGCATGGTTGAATAATTGGCAG
>QRAM01000140.1:0-90659 GCA_013436055.1 Halocynthia roretzi | reverse complement strand
CTGGACAGGTATTCTGCCTTATTAGTCAATTAAGAGAATGATTTACTGTACTAGTAAAGTTTGATTGGGATCAACTGAATGGAAGGTAGCAATTGCAAGGGACCCTTCAAAAAAAAACATGACATTCGTTAATAGATCGTCAGTCTTTTCCAGTCCCCCATTATATCTGTATTTACCAAGTCATCATTCGCTCCTTGCTGCGCCTCCTCAATATCGCTTGAAACATTTACTTGATTTTCTACCGAACTCTCCGATGTGTCGATCTCATCCTGGTTTATTGCGACATTTTCATTTTCTACAACACTATCACCAATGCTTTCTTCCTTGTTCATACTACGACAGTCTCAGGTAATTTCAAATTGGCTGGATAAATTCTGTATCTATATTCATGTGTTTTCATATATCCACACAGACACAACACTTTTATAGTAAATACGCAGAACTGAACAGATACGACCACTATCAATCTATCAGAATTTAAAAATCATACGCTAGCTGGCAGATGGTTAACTTTCGTGTTGCCCTTTTCTCCTTTTGACTCTCGCGTATCGAAAATTACTCCCGCTAGGTGAGGGGTGTCCAAACTTTTTGCAAAGAAGGCCATATTTGATAAAGTGAAGATAGCCGCGGGCGAATAGTTCCTTCTGTTGTTTTTTAACCACCAAAGTTGTAAACAGGAAAAGTTACGCTATAAGTTTATTAGGTTATAATCCCTATATACAATGATACCCCATACTACGTCAATAATTTGGTCCGAAAGCTTCCGCCTCGCAACGTGAACCGGATCTACTGCCGTTATGTTACTGTATTTTAAATGCATTATTTTGTTGTTGTGTTTTTTCATTGTACAGTATCATTTCATTTCAAATTGTTTTTCGTTAGGGAAAATTTCATTTATCTCGCGTCCTATTATTACGTGGAGATGACAGCACTGAGCGAAGTATGGTCGGAGAAAATATCGTTGACTGAACGAAAATTAATATAGAAAAGTAGCGTAAAGACGAATCGGACGTAGCGAGAGGTATCCCCTAGATAAAAGTGAATTAGTAGTATATACTTCTTACCTTGAATCGGATTAGCAGCTAGATCGACAGCCACATCATTTCATCCGATCCATAAAATAGAAATATAGGTCCCAAATGAAGTGATACTGGGATGCAAGGCACTAAGTCCTGTAGGCTGGACTTAGTGAGAAGCTAATTCAATTAAAAGAACAAATCAAGAATTATTCATGTTAGTTCACCTTGCCGAAAAAAAGAGCAATCATGCGAGTTTGTCTGCGGAATCACCATGAAGTGAGGAAATGAATTTCATCGGTCTGATTCCATTTATTATAAAAGAATTATAGTCTAAAAACAATCTACAGAACATATCGAATACTGATTATTGGCACTACACATATTTCTTAACATGGTTATACGACATAGTAAAGTCACTGAAGACTTTCAAACTCGAACATATATAAAATAATTGAAAAAGGCAGTAAGGAAGATAGACAAAACATTCTTAGGCTATAGAAGATTTCTACAACAAGTAACAGGTTTCGTTCGAACTTAATAACGTAATAAACACCAATGACATATATTTAGAAAGTACTGACACCTTTCAATACCATCTGTACAGCACGTATATATGTTACAATGTAAGTGTGCTGACAGAAAGCTAATATGGCATAGCATAAAGCTAGTACTCTGTCATACTTGGAAAACCAGCGCCCATGCGAAATAGAACTCAATCCAGATAACACAATGAAATAGATTAAGGAGATCTTAATTTAGTTCGTTTCCAGAGCAGAGACAAAATTGGGAAAATATTCATTAATCAAACGATTGAAATCTAGCAACAAGTACAACAGTTCTGCTGTAACTATTTCATTGCATGAAAAATGCAAGAAATTATTTACACACAGGAATTCAAAGTAAACTTAACATTGATGAATGACAAGAAGATTGTGAACCAAGTATAGAGCAATGGCAAAAAGATGTACCAGTAAACACAATCAGTAAGTTCCAAATATGATATTCAAAATTTGCAATATGCCGGAACACTGAAAAGTTCAAATTCATATATGATTCAGTCGCTTTCTAATGAAAAAGTACTTGGCTGCGCAAGAGTTTTGCAGTTATCTGGATAGATATGATAAAAATGCTATGCTGACTAAGTGAAATGCGACAAGAACATTACTATCTGTATGAGAGCAATAAATAGGAGAGACAAAACGAACAGCTGACATATATTCCATAAGGCTGATTGAATATTAAGTTTAACTGGTTAGTGTAGGTAATTAAAGTGATGTTTTAGTACCGCATGATAATAAGAAAAGAAAGAAAAAAGGAAAAATATTTCAGTACAATGAATCGTTAAACAGACAACTCTGAGAATATAGTAACGCAACTGTAGGGCATTTTGATTGCGGGTAAACCCACATGCTGAAGCTCATAGAGCATGTAAAATTTATCGTGTTGATGGGGGGGATCACTTTGTACGTAAACAGCACCGCCTAAAACGACAGCAGTTCAAAGGGGGAACAGATTTGGTAGTAGATGCTCATTGAGCCGGTAATTTCACATCGAAAATCCATTCATAACACAGAGGTAGAACATGTAAAGGCTAATTTGCATTTTTGTGCTCACAGAGCACGTGTACATATTATGAATACAATGACGGTAAGTGGTGTTTGCTTCTACTTCCTTCTAATCAATTGCGTCACAGTAAAATTTCGTGAAGAATTTGGCAGTTCCAGAGTCACTTCACTCATTCTTACCAGAATAATGAACAAAGAGTAAACAAATTGGAAATAAAACAAGATAATGCAGGAGCTGGGTCAAGTACAATGAATGATAATACCTTATAAATGAATAATAATTATGAACAAACAAGTTATGATATACATGAAATAACTTAAATTACCTTGGTGAACAGTAACTTTTCGGTTTCATCCCGTTCCTGCAACAAAGCTATTTTGTAGCCACAGGGGTATCGGCTGTTTAATGTCTTTTAAAATTTCTAGGAGACGGATATTGCTTTCCTTGTAATATTCTTGTAATAACAATCGGCTCTGTAATAAAGATGAAAAATGTGGTTAGCAGGTGACCAGCAATAACGATATGGCAAGTCTCTTCCCAAACCTTTTCAGACATCTCTGGATATATCCTTCCTTTTCCTTTTCCCAGGCATTTATTTTTATCAATATTGGAGACTTGACAAAAAAAACCTTTACTTTCATCGTACCTTTGCATGGCAACAACAAAAAATAAATTAGGAATATCAAAAAATTTCGATTAAAACGACCGAAAATGAACACTCACCTGACGGCATTCGAATAATTGAAAGAAGGCAGTGATAGAACATCTTGCAATCTCCCAAGTACTTTGACCGGGTTTTTTATGAGTAGTTCGCTGTCCTCTACTATTATCTATCAGGTAGCAATTTAGTAATGTAAAGCAACGTATACTGCACTATAAATTAAATACTTGAATCACTGAACCACAAGACAAAGTACCTGATGAGAAGGCATGTGCAAAAGCCACCGATCTAAATGCTCAGCGTATAATCCTGGTTGCAGGCATCTCGATTGCAGAAATAATAAGTTACTTGAACTGCCTTTCTTTTTGGCCTTGATAACTTCGTAAAATGTATAATTGGCAGCTGTTTGGTCGTTATGTGAAAGCATATGCTGATACACACAGTGAAATGAAAAAAGAGACCATCATTAACACTGAAAAAACAGGGAAAATACAATAATCTAATGATGTTGCCCACCTGATACCATGAATAAGCCCTTTTTCCAGGATCGGACAACAAAATAATGACATGCGCTTTGGGTAACAGTGCGCTGAACCTTCTAGGAACGATGGCTGTATCAAAATAGTTTGCGCTTTTCTCAAATAAAAATATATCTGCATCTTTGTCTGGCAAAGGGAAAAAGTCCATGTACCTGCATGAATGGAAATAGATTATTTGGGAGAAGAGGAGAAAACAAACTTTGCATTGAAATATATGAAGTTACCAGTCTAGACCATTGAGGTAATTTTGTCCATTGAAAAATTGAACTTCTTCGAAAGTTTGAGGACTAGGTTTGGTGCCGAGGACATTAGGATGCATCAGGAGAAACCAGTGAAGTGCAGTAGTACCTAGATAAAAATAACTCTGTATTCAGGTTGGGAAATGAACTAGTAGAGGTCAAGCACAAGCCCAATGATCTGTACCTGTTTTTTGCGGACCAACAATGACAAATTTAGGTAAACGGTCGCAGTTTTTCTCTTTGGCCCAGATTTCTAAATGCCTTGAATCTGCGCAAGGATTCTGTACAAAAGTAGATCCCACTGAGCATTTGAACAGATAACTAGGAATAAGTACAAAAAAAGTAGGAAGCGTGAAAGTTGATCTTACAGTCCATATCGGATCCACTTCGTCAGGGTAGTCATTGAAATATTTTTCTGCCAAAGCCAACGGAGGTATTTGGACCAGTTGCAGGTTGGTCCAGCATTGGACGAAGTCCACCGCACGATCGAACACGTACAAACCCAGGCGATCACTACCATAATTGGAGAAGTGTGTCATGAAGATAAGATACTGTAGGGAAAAGTGAACAACATCAGAGACGGTGAAGCATAAAAAAGTTGAGGGATCACTTCAGGAATAAAGGATAGAGAAAAGTAAAATTATTCATAAGAAACAAATATATATTTCACCTGGTTAAATAAGAATGTCCGAAATAAACTGCCTCCAGTAATCTGATCATCCAGCTTTGCTCTTCCTCCGGGGTATTTTTCAAGGAAATTGGTGTGAGTGAAAAGTCCACAGGTTTGTCTTGGCAGCACCTGAAAGTAAAAAAACAATTGTAAGAAAAACAAAACAAAATGGAGAATAACGAGGTTCAAAAAAAGCACCTTGATCCCCTTGTATATGAAACCTCTACGTTTGTAGTCTGGTCGAAGCGCCGGATATTCTTCTGAACTCGTGACTTGAATATCCCAGATCTTCTTCCAGCACTGATACAGAGGCTCATGGACTGGATAAATACCAGCATGGTGTGGAGCAACAGAGTATCCGGTTGAAATATTGAATCCATGCCTCTGTCGATATGGTAAATTCGATGAGGGTTATCGATATCAACGAGGACAATATTATGAAAATACACGTTTAAACGACTAACCTCTGCAAAATGTCTATTGGGTTCCATGTACTCGCACAGACTCGATTCGTTTGCAAACCAGTGCGCTTGCATGTGAGACCACATATGTGGAAACCAAACAAAATTATGTTGCTCTTCGAGGAAGAGCTTGTCACCTTCATTTTCTTCGGGCTCTCCTAGACAGATACACAGACGGAATAAATCGAATCAGGATAATTATTGATCACCTTGCTGCTTTGTAAAACTGGGATCAATATGTTTAAAGCTAAACTATATACTCTGTTGGCCGGTAGGGGTATTACTGCTGGGAATTTATTTATTTTGTATCATAACACATAAAAAATTGGCAACTACAATATTTCTTCTGATTAACAATATTATGGGCTGTGTGGTATACCTCTCTGAATAAACTTTCCCGAAAATCCAAGCAAGAACTGAAACCCTTCTATTCTGTTCCTCATTTCCTTTTGAAATTTGATAAGTGCCTGAGATGAAAGGAAAATAGATTGAAAATGATCGTCCAATATGTATTACCTTAGACTTAATAATCTGATCATTTCGTTTACCATTACGTCATCTTCATGCATCCGTGACCCGACCGCACTCACAAATATGTCGTCTATATCAATCTGAACGTACCTCACCAAAGGGACCATAAGTTTGTTGTGGGACAGGTAACTCAGAGCATCCAAGAAAAGAACCCTGTACAGCAATAATAATCGTGAATATACAATTTGGACAAAAAAAAAGATTTTCATACGCAGAAATTAAGAAGGTTATATTTTAAGTTCCAGCGAAAAATGATTGATATGTCATTAATTTTGAATTGCGATTTGCATTACTGAGATAACAACTGTAAAAGCTCGATAATGCATGTAGCATGGGAAAAAGTTCACATCTGATATTCTAGATGTAAAGCCAAGCTATGTTGGCATCGTATACTACTTCCTGTTCTTCCATGACAACCATGAAAAATTTGATTGATGAATGACAAAAATACCAGAAAGAAACAGGAATATGTG
Organism: Halocynthia roretzi; assembly: GCA_013436055.1. Taxonomy (NCBI): domain Eukaryota; kingdom Metazoa; phylum Chordata; class Ascidiacea; order Stolidobranchia; family Pyuridae; genus Halocynthia; species Halocynthia roretzi. The sequence goes on along the minus strand of QRAM01000140.1, from coordinate 84,500 downwards.
ATCGATGCTATTTCAATATTTAGAATGATATTATTACTATTTGGAGTCAACCTTTGTCATGGCAGCAAATGATTGTACTTACTGATGAAGCCAAAATTCAAGTCCACCACCGAATATTACTCGATTTATTCCATCGTAGAGGCCGTTGTCTCTTATCACAGTAGTATACATTTCTTCAATCAGTGGATTATCAATCTAATAAAAAATGGTAATGTTTTTTCTCCTTATCAACCTAACACACTAAGTATCGAAAAACCTATGTTCCTGGCTATTTGGCTGAATTTTTCATTAAGAAACAAAAGTTTCAGAGGAAGCACTTCTCAAAAGGGTTTTGTTTTGATTTCAAATCTGCCATATAATCAATCCGACATTAAAGTGTTCTAGTGTATGCAAGTACCAGTGTGTCCTCACCTTGTTACTGTCACGAATGGCCTCAAAACCTTCGTCTGTAATGCCAAACAGTTGGAACACATCTATACGACTTCTGTATAAAGTGAAAAGAAAGTTAACATAAAGACTCATTATTGATTTCTATAATTGAAAAACTATTCCTGTAAAAAAGTGAAAATAATGGAATAGGATGTAAATTTTAACAGCTCTCGCTTAACAGTCAATCTTGTTGGAAATTTAGGTTACAAAAAGCATGTTATTTACCGTATGTTTTTCGGATTTCTAATTTTGAACAATTTTTCTGACCGCAAACTTTCTCCATCCAGCAACGCAGCTGTGCTAACAACATCGTAAGTGCTGTGATTCGAAGAAAAAATCGTCCATCTGCCCTGTATTTTCCCTTTAAACTGAAAGGAAAACAGATTTGAGAAAAGTTTTTTATGCTGAACTACCGCTTCACTACCGTATTTACTCGATTATAAGCCGCGGCTTATATTCTTTTTTTTCATCATTTTGTGCAGCTTATAATCGAGGGCGGCTTTTATTGCTTTTATTTCATCATTTCGTGCATCACATCACAAAAATACTCACGACTAGCGGCCCTGAAAGCAAGTTGCTTGGACAATGGTAGTACGAGGTTCCACTGTATATTGTTTTTTTTAATCATTTCGCGTGCCTCACATTTCAGGCCGAAAGTTTCAAGTGGATGAGTCGATAGTACGCCGATATTAAAATTAATAAAATGTTTATAAAAAGTAACATATTGTCCGCTGTTTGTGACATTGCCGTAGAAAAATGATCGAGAAGGCTTAGGTAGGCTACCCTATGTTCTAGTGCGGCTCTTTTTTCATCATTTCGTGCGGCTTATAATCGAGGGCGGCTTATAATGAAGGGTATCGGTATCTTGATGGATTTACCAAAGGTTTACATGGAGCCATAAAGATTTTCACTTACCGGTTCTCCGGCACGAGTAATCCTCAGTATATCCGACTCCGGGTTAATCCTGTAGTCCTTTATCTCCGCATTCGTTGCATAATAAAGTGGAAAATTCGAAAGCTGTGAGGGCAGTGCTCGCATTATTAGCAGGAGTGAAAGTAGTTATCAAAACGAACCAGGAAAGGTAAGTGAAATATAAAGTTCAATAGCATTTACGCTATCTACAATGTAATACCCTTATTTTTTAGTAAACTTACTGACCTTTTTATTGACTATGGTTCTGACTGACTTCTTTTTAGAAGATGCAAAAAACAGAAGAACGCCTACATCATAACCTGTGCAGTATTTGTCTAGAATTTCTCTATTCCATGAATTTAGCTGCAAGTAAGTGTCTATGTCCTCGAAAATGATGACGGAATACCGGCCCTGCGTCAACAACTAAAATATTTAGCAAAAAAAACATATAGTAAATGAAAAATGTTTTACCAATTTGACCAAGGAAACATCTGCGCAAAAGATTAAACAGGTGTATGGAAAATGGATAGAGGGATTATAAACAAAACTAGGTTTATGTGGGAGGATAACAGCAACTATAGTCCTTATAGAAGATCGCACTTCGAAATAAAATCACCTTATCGTTGTCTATCAATGCCGGTAAGTTTCGGACAGTTCCATACTGGGTGTGAAACTTGAATCTGACTGATTGAAGAATGGTTATAATTTGTTTCCCATTCTACAAATCAAACAGAACAGAATTATGAATGGACATTTGATACAATACAACATATATTGATTAGATTCAACTCATATAACAGCTCTCGATCAATGTTCATCATCCTCTCTATCAAAGAGTAATTAATTATACATTGTGCAGACTCATTGTACATACGTCACTTATCATTTTCTACATTGGAAATGATTATGTAAGATACAGTAGAATCCACAGATAATAAATCCCACCGCATATAAAATCCAATTGCATTAGGACCGAATTTTTGCATTAAAAAATACCCGGTTGAAAAATCCAAATTAGAAATCCATTTTGTTCACACATAGTATTCCATTTTTTTAAAGATTTTTGTGAATGAACTGTCTTAGTGTGATCTCATTCGATCCAGAATGTGATTTGCCAATCTCCTCAAATCGAGTGTTTTCACAGTCAGTCGCCTGTTGTGCAAGAATTATGTAAAAGGTATCGAGGGATTATGTTTTATTCTATGAAAGAAAAATAGATGATCATCTTAGAGTGACATTAACACCCAAACAACCTTGTTGTTTCAGTTTTTAGCATCGCATGATTCATAAATACACTACTAAATTATTTGTGTTTCTTTTTCCACTCATTTTCATTGTGCCAGTTAATAAATCCGCTGCTTATCGTATCCAAAATCGCCTGGGACCGAGTTGGAATCATAAAACGGAATCTACTGTACTCGACCGAACTGAAAATTTTACCCCTCTGAAATGACACTAAAAGTTGTGAGTATTACCGATGTGTAGCCATCAACTAAAAAGACCAGAGCGTGTTGACGTGTGCGTGAATTCACAATAGTTTTGCTTTCGCTCAATCGTCTTCCATCAGCCTAAATAACATCAATATATCAATCAAAATAACTGGTATAAAGTCGAGGTATAGCTCCATTTCATTACAATTTTTCCACCTTTTTATGACAAATTCTGAAATGTTCTGTTTCCGCTTCAAATTTTTTGTCCATAAACAGTGTCGGTGGTTTGTTTACCCAGTTGAAAAAATACGCCATAACGATAAGAAGAGCCATGAGAAGCACATAAGATAATTTCCTCAAACTTATCAGTTTTCGTAATTTTCTCCACATTTCTTGTCCGTTGTTAAAATAGTTGACAATTCTAATCAAGTAATTGGCTGGAATATCATCTAATATGCTGTATGGAAAACTGATGAAAACAATGGTTTAACATTTTTTTCATACCAAAAAAGTTATTGTACAATAATTGAGCTGCGGCCGCAATACTTATATCGGTACTCACTGAACATGTGTAGAAAAATTACATTTATAAAAAAGTCAGAAACTTACATTTACCAACATAACTAAAAGACAAATATAAATAGCCTTACAAGGGTTAAGCGGTGTGCTTTATAGTGAGCCTCGATATAAAGTGAACTGAATTTTAACTCCATCTTTTTACTTTACAAAGTCGTATTGATGATTTGATCCGGACACATTTAATTTCATTACTAAAATATTATTATTTCTAGTAAGTAAGTTAAGATTATTTCTGTATTCATAATTATATTATTTCTGTATCATTACATCATATGGTATTAGAGTTAACGAACCCTCACCAAACCCGCACTAGTCTAACCTACCTAATGTAATGTGGATTTCGGAGAGACCACTCAACAAAACTGGTACTGGTGAATGTAATGTAAACCGTATAATATCTGCTCTACACTATCACCACCTCTATCGTTACTCAAATAAATTGGTCTATTGTAGTCTGGTGGAAATCATCGTAAGTACACAATCGACTATGTGTAGATCTGCACAGTTCAAGCAGTTCACAAATAACACATACCGTCATATATCAGCGTAACGCTGAACCGATTTTGCACCGGTCTGAAAGCCGGTAAGCGAGAGAAAGGATGACCTCAAGGTATCATACTATATCATAAATTGCTATCAATAGAACTTATACGCACTCATGCCCAATTATATATATATATATATTATGCATCTCTAAGATAAAATTTTCATTACCACATGTACCAACTCAATACTAAAAAAACTGTTGTACCATTATACTAAATACCGCTGTACCATACTAAATGCTGTGCTTCTGTCGCTGACATCTTGCCCGCACTCGGGTGGAACTTTGGATTTTAGTATTGCCCCCTTTAGTGTGTGTCTTTTCTGGTTTAAACTTTCATTGTTTATTGATTGTGTTTAGGAATGTCCTTGGTAAAAAATGTAAGGGCCTTGTACAAACGAATATTAAAATTACATCACTACCTACCTCCTGATTTAAAAGCGATTGGTGACCAGTATTTTAAAGCAGAATTCAAGCTACATAAAACAGCTGAACCTGAATTTGTTCCTCCGTTTTTAAAGCAGTGGGAAGACTACGCTCAGGTACTGGAAGGTCAAATAGCGGAGAGCTTGTCTGAAAACCGTAAATTTAACCCCCGAGTGGGAGTAAATATTTCGCCAAAAGTATTGGATAACTTAGACGACGGGCAAGTGTTGCAGCTGTTCGAACTAAAAAAAGAAACAACAAAGCCTAATAGACAATTCAACATTCAGGACAAACAAAATAATGACAGCTAGGACTACTTTAATTACCATATGCAAATCCCGTTACGTCAACTTAATGAACCCTGTGAATCACTTTAAATATATTTCTATATCGCATATGCACCACTCTGCCATCACCATGAAACATGCGTATTTAAATGATCCAGCGAGAATGGGTCGGATAACAGAGCAGGGGATTTACAAGGTCTACAAAACTATCTTCAGACGGGATGAAGGAATTGTTCCACAAACCGATAATCTGGACGTTTGGTCGCAGTTGGGTGGAAATGATTCTGACATAACTGTACAAGCTCGTGAAAGTGAAGGCAAAAAAGATGTCTCAGAACAGAATTAACTGTACTACTACATTGCTGATTAATTTCATTTCTTATGTGTGATCTATGTTGTTCAGTCATGGCATATATTAAACTATTGGAGTATTGTTTTACCTGTGAAAGAATTTATTGATGTTGTTGGCCTTTTATTAATAGTTAGTGAGACACATGATGGCTTAATGAAAGGTTGATAAAATAGTATTAAAAGTATTCACATCAGAAGTCTTTGTAGTACTGTCAAAAATTATGGGAATACTTATTTTATTTAATGAGATGGTATGTAGTACAGTATTATCAAATATATTATGCAGAGGGCTGCATTTATTGGTTTTGTGAATGCGAATGTTATCAAGATGGCTGAATCTGTCTAAAAAAGTATTTATATGGAGTCATATAGAGTGATTTTATTTTGCATGTTGGCATGGTTAAATTACAGAGGTAAGGCTTTGACTTTGGTATTCCACCCCATATTTCACTAGAAATTTAACCTCACATGCTAGCTTTATACTGGCTTAAGATTATACTAAATTCTGTGAGTGTAAATTGCTACAAAGTAGTCAATGGCCAATGTACATACACGGATTAGAAGTCAACCTGAAGTTGGAAGCCTTTCTGGATTCGAAACTTACAACATAAGCTTATTTGGTTTTATTTTTAAGAACCAGAAGAATAAAGCAGTTGCGTTAGAAACAAGGTTTTCAAAACGATAACAACTTCATTCCAGATTGCAGCAACATACAAGGTGCACGAGGAAGTTAGAACTGGATCATTTGTCCTTTCCTCTTCTTGTCTCCGCCCAATTCGAAGTGCTTGCATCTCTTGATGGCCAATTGTTTCCGGGTTTTGCAGGTAGCACATTCCATTCTCAATACGATCTTCTTCGTAGTCTTAGCCTTTTTACGGAAGATAACTTTCGTCTGACCACCATATCCCGACTGTTTTCTGTCATACCGACGCTTACCCTGGGCAAACGTCGATGGTTTGCCTGTTTTATATTGGGTTACCTTATGTACGGTGTGCCTCTTGCACCTTTTGCCCGCGCAATAGGTTTTTCTTGTCTTTGGAACATTAACCATTTTGGCTTTACGTTTACCAAAGCCACACACGAGAAAGAGAAGGAAAACGGCGTTCACGGGTGAAATGGCCGTGTCACCACGCATGCGCATTGAGTCGGGTCACGAAATAGAAACTAGAATTGAAGAGTGATTTTATAGTAGGAAGATTGCATTTTCTGGACTTCATCAAACTTAGAGAACATAGAGAAAACACACATTAAATTAGGCTTGTTTATATATTTGAAAAATAAGCACCACAAACAAAAGCTTTAAATCCTTTTCATCTTGTCTGCTATGTTCAGTCCTCCCTATGGTTTCAGATCAGCACTGCAGAACAAGTAAATTGCATATCCTGTATGATTGCTGTTGCTAAATCCTAGCAATATCGAATGGTCCGACATTCTTTAACCTACACAATGCTGATTAAGGCTTCCCTTCCTTTGGTATAAAAGAAGCAGACAACTGGAAGTTGATTAAATTCGTAGTTTATGAATTAAAAAAATACAATAGAACAACTACCTGTATACACACACTGGTATGCCCCAGTACTTCTCATCATAGGCAGCAATAAATTACGACACAACTCAATCCATGCCTATCAAGTTAACAAAATTAACACTGAAATATCACAGGAAATATGGTTTACAGCCTTGGAATCTGGTAAAACTAACGTTTGCATATCTTCTGTAAAGTCTTGTTTATCCAAATTATTCAATTATTTCTTCGAATTCTGAAATATCAGCAGTTTTCCCAATACTAACATTTATACGATTAGTGAGAGTTCATTTGCTACATGGATGGCTACCCCATAGTAATGTATTATTTGCAAGCCAAGCAAGGAATCTATTGCACAGATAATCTAATGCGGATGGGCAATAAGCAGGTGCTGATTTCAATAATCAAACAAACAAATAAAAATAATGACATGGATATTGTTCCTCAGCAGCAGCATACAATCACGTCATGCAAAGTTTTGTCGGCGAATGCAGCATTCTGGGAGGTGGCGTCTACCTAGTATGCAATCACAGAACATGTAATAATAATGGAAATAAAATGCAATATGACTAAAATAACATGGCGTTTTTTGCAACTGGAGATGGTTGCATGATAACTCTAACATTAATAATATCAGAGAGGAGAAAACTCACTGAAAAAAGGTTTTGTCCAACAACAACAGAGTAGCAGTGAAAATTGATTTGACAGAATAAATAAAGCAGAAGAGACTACATGCTAAGCATATTTGCAATATATTAAACAACACATGGTCAACCAAGGTAATATTCTAAACATTTTCAGCAACCATTCCAAAATATCTTACCAATTATAGGTTGTATACAACACATGCATCAGTTTGGAGAGTATACAGAAGAGTGATGGGAATCAAAACAGGGATTTCGGCTTAACACTGCACTAGTAACACTGATTACAAAATATTAATATCGGACTTTACTGATATCGGAATTTAACTCTAGAATTCAAATTTGAATATGAGGGATAAAAACTAAATTACGACTGTTACGATTCTTTTTTATAACATTGCAACAATTATGATAAAGAGCACTTGCACAGTTGAAATAATTGTCTTCGTCAATACGGAACTATCTCGATAAAATAGAAAACATAAAGTGTGTAGAGGGGAAAGGGTGTCTCACATAAGTCGCTTATATTAGGTTACTGGAGACTTATCGATAGCATTGAGACATCAGAACGGGAATAAAATGAGAAAACTGATTGACCTCTGTGGAAGAAACAAACGAAACATGAGTGGGGAATGTTAAAACAAAAAATTTCTCCCATGTGGACAGACAATGGCAATTTTACATATTAGGAAGCTGCAGTTCTTTTTTCTTCATCATTAACAGTATTTTTTCATTGCACTGAAACAATGACTAAACACCCTAATGCTTGAAAGGCATGAATTAAATATATATTTAGTTTCGATGTTGATTTCGTCTATTTTGCATTTTCTTTGTCTTGCAGCAATGAGTGGAAGTAATATCTAAGAAGCAGTATCAAGTACAATATTAGCAGCTGAAACCTTCCTAGCGAAGTAGCGTTTGAAAAGGTATATGTTGCAAACGAAACCAATTGATAGCACACTAGACATCTTTGTAGTAATCAATTGCCTAGATGCTGGAATTGTCAGACTCCTTTGATAGGAGATCGTCTGATCGTAACATGCTTGAATCGCCTAGGCCAAGGTAGCGGCCATTCATACTGTCTAGGAACAGGACCTCCTCCCCACACATTGCATTCAAAATACTGGAAAATGGGGAACCACCAGTTGCGCGAGAGGAAATTTGAATTTGTGGAGTTCTTCAAAGACTGGAATAAAACGATAAAGTCTTAGGACTGCGTAGTATTGATTAGATTCGATGTAAGAGAGTGTTTAACTTACTAGAGTATTCGCCATTGTGTGGTAGGTCCAAAATAACCTTGTGGCCAGCAGATATGCTATCACGACATCTATCGTGTAGTGATCGTGAGCAAGTAGAATACAGATTATACCAGTTGCAGCGAGGAGCCAACATATCCAGTGCAACCACCACCAACGTTTTGGAGTGTCTAGAGAATATAAATTGAATACTCATGGATAGATCAAATCTTGATTTCTGGCTGAGAAATTATTATCTAATGATGTCTAAAAAAAATATGTCTCTGAAACTCCATCTACACACGAGTCTATAACATTAATATATAATTGATTCCAGGGTTGGGTAGCCGGTGGAAATTGATAAACAAAAATCACTTCAATCACGCCAATTTATATTCCGAGGGAATTTCTCATAACCTAAGATGTTCTTGAATTCTCACATGCTGATACTGTCAAGTACATTACAGCCAGAATTAAGGTGTGGCCACTAAATAGGTAATCTCCACACAGATGGTGGGACCCAGTTGCAGGGAGACCACCACCTGAAAGCAGACCAAAAGCTCGCTGCATCATGACCCAGATCTTTCCGTGCACCTGTACAAAAAAACGATTTATGCGAAAGTCGAAATTCCAATCCCAGAAATTGAATTGAGTTATTCATATTGCAATAGATTAAATTGTAGACATGCCACGCACAAAGTTCGAAGTATGATATAAATAGTATTAGCCTTATCTCAAAAATGTCATAATTACCCTATTGAAAATCAACAGAGACATGATGTCATGTAAGAAAACAATATACCTTTGGTGCACAACGAAAATGAAGTCCAGGTACTGGCAATGTTGTGACATACATGGTTAAAGATCTGTATAAGTACAGTGTACCCAGGATAAAGAACACTCTTCTTATTAATATAAACCTGGTTTGAAGATAAATATTGGTTAGATGAAACGAAGGCTAGCTGATATATGACATATCGTGCCAAATGTATAATATCATTACTACCTGTGTTTATGGAAAGCAAATATGGTTAGAGAGAGAAACACAAGTATCATGCCATTTATCTCGCATACATTGAACGCCCATTCAATACGCTGAGGCACAAGATCAAAAAAGACGTCGGGAAGTGGTGGGTTTTCTTCCATGGGTGGTACTCTTTCATGCACAAGTTGAAGAGTAGCAACAGAAGAAAGAAAACCTAAAAAACAGAATTGTTAAAAATAATAATATCAATAATAATATCAACTTTACTGCAAGCAATTAAGAAGAAATGTGCAGAAAATTGAATTTACCTAGAAATAAATAAATCATCGATACAAAAGACTTGAATTTCTCCACAGGGTATTGCTCATTCGATACGTTGTTCAAAGAAGATAATGAATTTGAGGCTGATAAATTATCTTCACCTGAGAGAGAATTCACACTGTTATATTAAAATTAATCATATTTTTTGTGTTATGAGGTCATCTTATCATTAAAGTTGGAAGAAATAATACAGAAGCTTGGGAAACCAGAATTCAGAAGGAGCAATAGAGCAGCGTTTTCCAACATGTGGGTCGCCTGCAAATTCTTTTGGGTCGCTTGATTTTGCAAGTAACGCATAAAGTTATGCTTTTTAATTGTGTATCTTGTTTGAAATAGAACTGTTGCATAATAATAATTGCATTTGCGAGAGTAAAGTATCACTTAACATCGCCTAGTTTATGACATTACGAATTAGTTGTTCAGTGGTTTTGCTGTGAAGTTTACGGGACAGATGGAGAGGTATAGCTGCAAAGTGCTGGCTTAAAAATGATTGTTTTATATTTGTATTATTTCTTTAATTTGTGGTCATTAAAATTCCTTATGTTTAGGTCACAAGATTTTACGAACTTGGATTTTTTATAATTTTGTTTCGCTTTAAAAAAATGTGGGGAACCACAGCAATAGAATACTACCCCCTCTTAATCTTAAATTCTTACCTAGCTAAATAATTTCAAAAAAACATAACTATATGGCACGCCTTACTATTATTGTCTTCCATGATGCAACTATTAGGAAATTTAGATCCATTTGATTGCACTGGTGACCTTTCCAATGACACTACAATGTGTCTAGTCGAAGCATCCTCTGATGTTTCGTTTAGAACTAAATGTTTATAAGTCACTTTCATTCTTACAAATCTACCTTTTACATGTAACAAGTGTTCAAGTCTAAGAGCTGTGACAGGAAAGTACAAATTGCTTATACTTAAATGTAAATTTTCAGTTGTAATTCATTATGTCAGAAGAATACATCAACTAGCATTGACATGACTACTATTCAACCAGCAATTCCAAATCACTGCAATCTGAATGAGACGCCAACATAAGTTCAGTTTATATAAAACAGTAAAACCTCCACTTCTAACAACAACACGCCAAATAATCTTTTAGGATTACTTCCTCATAACTTCTTAGTTCCGTCTCCCAAACAGGCATACATAATACTAAAATACTACAAGTACAACGGAAAACTGGGAGTCTAGTGTTAGCAGAGCAAGCCCGTATATTACAGGGATATCATGAGCGCTTTGCGATCAATAACTTGAGAGTGTAGTTCAGAAGAATGAATAATTAATGTGCAAAATCAAATCGCTCTGATTATCCAGTGGAGAAGTGTGGCTGGGAGCAAGAGCTGAGAGCAAAAAAAAATTGTAGAAGAAGCACGTGAATGAAAACTGGAAACTGGAATTACGGAAAAATTCCTAGTTCAACAGGAATTCATTTTTTATACTGCATCAATTCATAAAACATAGCAAAAAAATGTTATATGCTAGTGAAGTACATGCCCCAGACTGTTATTTCTGTGATGCTTGTCTTTTCCATAAATATCAAGTTTGAGAAGAAGCTTATTCAGAGAATACTCTTAATATCAGTCAATGGACAACCACTAACCAAACAAAAGGGAATTAAACTATCCTGGTTTCATATGCATGAAAAATATTTGGGCAAACAATGTGTTGGTCTTCATAACCATATTGATACTATAGATAACCCATCTTGCATTACGTTAAAAACGATATTGAAGTTTGATCAGCGCTATGAGTCACATATGTAAACTGATTGCTCAACATTAGAGGTTACTCGAAGTCATGTTGAAAATATTTAAGCATGAGTCGAAAAGGAATTTAATATTATTAAACCCTACCTAAGCCATTCAATAAAAATCTTTACAAACCTGATATGAGAGGCACTGTGATGCTCGTAAACTGCTCGCCATTATCCGTATGTCTGTAGGAATGGTTATGATTGAACATACCTCCATTCTTAGTTACGGAATGTCCGTTGGATTTTGAATTGTTACATATACCCTAAAAAAGATTTACTTTACAAACAATGTCAGAAGAAATTGAATTTGAATTAAACCTGGGCATTTACATTCTTTCCAAGATTTTTCATGCATCGGTCGAGTTGCTCTTTTCGCAACAATTCAATGCAGGTCACAAGGTGGTCTATTTCGCTGTCGTTACTCATGGAAAAGGGAGGCTTTCGAAGGTCAGTCTCACTTAACTGAAGGAGCCTTTTACCATTGATGCTGGAAATTCCATTAGTAAAGTTCTGTGATCAAGAATATGGTATTTATATCATTTGATGGTACAGTTGGTATTTATTCTATCAATTAAGTAATAAAATAATTTCTGAAACTGGAGCCAGTGCCAGATTATAAAAAAACTGGACATAGAGGGGGATAAAAAGAAAAGAGACGGTTAATCATGAAGTTACTGTTAATTAAATCAATTTTTGATACAATCACTCTACACAGAAGGTGACATAGGAATACGTAATCCGATAGGCCAAACTACTCACCTCTGAAACATGATAACCATTCTCTTTGAACCACAGGTGCACTCTCACCTCTGACCACTTGGAGATATCGCCAAGTTCATCTATAATTTCATTTTCCATTCCTTGTACAAATTAATTAAGGTATTCAAATGAACAGAAAATGTTATCTGCAAAATTATACAGATGTTTTTGATTCGGTTTAAACTAATGCAGATAAGATATTGCATTACAGTAGAGTAGAAGATTACTCAAGTTTTGTATAATAAACTAGTTCAATATATGAACAGGAATAATAAAACTACCAGTTACAAGCATTACTTTAAACCTCTTTATACTACATAAAAATTGAAAGGAAAGTTCAACATAACTCTATAAAAAAATTATAAGCTGACATGAAAAATGTTCGCTCAGTATGCACATAGGTACTGTAATCCGTTAACATTCAATACAATCAAACCATCACAACATTCGTACAAACTAAATGTCATACATCCTTCTAATAATATTGAAGCAATTTGTCTCATACAAGAGTAAAATATGAATAACTGTATCTTCATCCGTTCACCGTTTACCAAATAACAAGCCTATGCTTTCAACAACAAGAAAACAACAACAGCTTTGCTCTTTCACAACAATTAAGTCCTTTACCACAGTTGGCTCGCTCCAACAGAAAAAAATATAATCAATGTAATTCTAGCAATTCACATCATAAACTACAATTGCCTGTACAATTCAAGTCACTCTGATAGTACTAATTAATATATCAACAGCACGGACCGGTATGAACCGAATAAGTTGAAACCTAGTCCATTTATTGAACTTTGATCTTGAGGGAATATCTGAGCATTACAAATACAAGCCATGCACAGTACAAACAGAACGATAGCTTGGCTTGGTAGATTAGCAGCGAAAGACACGCACCAGCAGACATATTATATGAGAAGACAATAATTGATCAAACATAAATAGCTGTGGAAAAGAATTCAAACTGATGTACAGCATTTACTACTTACCCAATTGCGGCTAAACAACTCCACACAACTTCTAACAGAAACGTTCTTGCTTTCTATTGTAATTTATACCTCGTATCTTACTTAGCAAGATACCTTGAAGACCTTGGTTTCGAACGGTGCGATGACTCAGTATTGAATACGACAAGGCATTCAATTAACTGCCAGCTATTCAGTAGTGCAAGGGGAAGCAGAGAAAAACAGACGCAATACGTCATAAATCAATTACGCAAGTCTGAAACGCAAAAATTCATACATTATCCCACGCGAAGATGTGGGCGACATCACGGAAGGAACAAAGGGAAATGTCATTTCTGCTTATTCGCAAGGAAGCACACATTGCATGATGGGAATACTGAGGTTTGAAGTTTCAGTACGCCAGATTACTCAAGAAGCATAGTGGCGCAGTTTAATTTTATAACATGTGTTTGATATCCTAAGTTTTATATAGAGATTAGAAGACAATGGATGAAAAAATCCATATTAGCTTGCTTATTGATCTCAGCATAATTAATCGAGGCCACTAGTTTGAAGGAATGTAAAAATTATGTCATTTGTCGAACAAACGATTTATTACATGCAGTAGCATGAAGGCTGACTATAGACTTCCATCAACTAGAAAACAATGTACTGCGTCATTACAAATCATCAAATGATCCTGCTCTACATGTATTTTTGCAGAACAACTGTCCTAAAACAGACTTATTCCATTTTAATCTCATCTGTTCAGCATTGACAGCAATTCGTGGAAATGTAGAAGTTATCAAGGCTATATTTACACAACTCCCTATAAAACCAAACTGAAATGTGTGAGTATTCTTCGCTACAGCTGTACTTTCAAATAATCTCGTCTGTCCGTATTGACATTGAATAGCGGAAATATAAAGGTTATAAAAGCAGAACAAGGTTTACATAGCTCCCTATAAACGCCAAACCTGAATGTGCGAGTAATTTTCATCAGATAGATTACACTTCCACGCTATAGAGCTAGGCACTATTATATATATATTTTTTTTGGAAAACTTTAATTTCTGAAGCCTTGATTAGGACAACTACCGTATTTTTTTAAATATCAGACGCCCTCGGTAATAATACTGAATAATAAAAGAGTGTGAATATTCATTATTATTACTACACGCCTTCTGAAATAAGATGCAACGAAAATTGTATGAAAACAAAACAGTTCTTTTGCACGGAATTCATAAAAAGCTCAAAAGGAATTCACTTGGACACTGTCTCGGCTAGTGAGCTGTAAGCTCGGCTGTAACTAATAGAAAGAGCAAAAAGACAAAGCTAATAAGGCTGCATGTAGTTTCGCTAGAATGTCAGTATAAACAGATTTAAAACAAAGGACTATCTCTAGACACAGATACATGTCATACAAAGTGCTAAGTCGACAACACTGCTACACTGTAAAGACTGGTAAATAAAGCCCTGGGAAATAAATTAGCTATTGTATCTCCAAAAATGGCTTTCGCTGGTGGAACCCGTTATTACTTCCTCTCCCTATACAACGCATTTCCCACTACGATGTGCCACTGTGAATATCAATGCAATGCATTATTTATTTGTCACGTGGCTTTGAAGCGCGGGTGGAAAGACTCGACGAAGCTTTTGAGATGCAACCCCGTCCAATATTTTCCTAGAGGGGTATCGTAAAAAAATTAATGAAAAAACAGCGATTTGTTTTCATATTTCTTGACGCAGTTTAAAAGACAGAATACTTTTATACTTCACATTGCCTTGGTTTTATACGAGACAAAAGCTTTACCGACGAACGTCGTAGCCCCAGGCTACCATATCCAATTTATATATTTAAGTTCACCTAAAACAAACTGTTTTCGTCGTTGCCGAGGACGACAGCTACTAAAGCTACAATACAACCTTGCTTACATCTTCTTTCAAAAATGTGAAATTGAAAACGGAGACGGACTGTACACGAAACAAGTTAACATGATATTATGCTCACTGGATATGGCCTACAATAGCATTGCTAAGACTATGGAAACCCGAGTAGAAAACAACAGATGTTGATTAATACCAGTTTGAATAAATTAAAATAACTAGAACTGTACGAAATTGCGGTATCTACTATGATTCCCCCTGGAACATATTATACAGTGAGTGAACAGCTAATACTGTAAGTCTACCACTTCGCTGATAATATCTTGATATTGTTATAGGTTCCTAAAATATATTCCATTCCTGAAGTTGTAGTTTAAGAGTACATTAGGAGACCTAATGTTCGGGAACACCCAAGGGGAATTATTACTTGAATACAAAAGTTTAAATAGCGAGCGGAATAAATATCGCAGATGAAGCACCGCAAGTATTTTCTAGCGAGTCTTTAGCTGGGATACGCGAGATAACACTTTTTTCCCCACAAGGATATCATCCTCCGTGACATTTATTCTTATGACAATTTCTCTTGGAACCTTCCTAACTATGGCTGGCGGGAGATTTCAATATACCTGTATAATAAAAGAACAATTCCTTTGCACAGCATTCATCAAAAGCTCAAAAAGGAATTCGATTGGCCGCTGTCTCAACAAACTGATATGTAGTGCAAAAAGATAAAGCTAATAACGCTTCATGTAGTTTCGCTCGAGGTACTCGAAATTTCAGTATAAACAGATACAAAGAACACAACCTTTTTTCTGCAAATGCCAGATACTGCCGAGTTAGGCTTAACTCCACTGTGACTTTTGAAAATCGGAAAATCATGATGGATACAATACAGCCGCTCCTAAATTAACTGTATTGCAGGATAAAGGATCAGTTGTGTGGCTCTCCATGTATCTTATAAAAACATACGCGGGTAAATTAGGAGTCAAGCCTGGAGTTTCCATGGTTTCATTCCGACGTTTGGATCTTACGTAGACATTACTAAGTACGGCCCGTGCTTGACGTGATCTTGTTCAACAACTTGGGATATGTCAAGTGAATTTATGGTGGTAACAGGAAAAACAAAGAGATGGAAATACTTCAAATCGTCCGAGAAAAATGGTTCAAAAAACTGAAACGCTGATGACGGAGTGTCACGAAGCTCTACTGAAAAGGCACTTCAAGTTAGTTACCATAGCAGTTTAATTATGCGGAAATGAATTGATTTGAAATCATTCAGAAAACAAGTATAATAATGCTACATAAAAACTGAAAAGTACAACCAATCATCTTATCCAAGTATTTCTATTCCATTTTATCCCGATACACCCAGCCAAACAATTCAACAAAATCCGAAATGTGACGCACATGAATCATGCAGATAAAATCGTGTATGAACATGGTCATAAACAACTGTACGATGAATAGCAAGCCGAATGAGACTTAAGAATGACCAAACATGCTAGTGACTCAGAACTGTCTGTTATATTTCATTTGTCAGTCTTTAAGGGCAAGTCGAGCAAGAAACAAACAATTCTAATTTTATTTAATATGTTTGTCTCAGCAAAATTCCATACAACTGCAGTCAACCACACCGATTCAGAAACCAAAAGTTCATCTCACTGGTTCACAGCACATAAAAGCCAGTGTATTCACTATGTAAATATTACCTGTTCCATACAATACAACAAATTTTACTATTGTACCATGACAAAAGGGAATATCCAAACGAGCATGGACATATTTCTAACCTGATGATTATGAAGCCTGAAGTTATATAAAAATCTGTGATAGTTCACTGCCACTAAATACTTAATATTCACAAGTAAGGCTATGACAAAAAAGGGGATGACAGTATTGTAAAGATTATTAGCATGAAGTTGCTGACAATGTAATATTAATGGCACATATGTCCTGCAGAATTGTATGGCATGGAATCTTTCAACCGTTTATTCTATGCAAATGTCTACCACCGGATAAACTGTTTTATATGCAAATTATGATACCTTGATAAAAAACAATCTAAAATAATAAAGTCATAGGGTTTGCAGTATATAATACAACTTCTATACAATATTATTAACTCCCAATATTTATAAACTCATCGTCACTTATTTATATTGTTTACCAGAATAGATGAAGAACAGTATATTAAACACTTAATACAATTTCCGTGTATTAGGTCCAAACTCAAATATTTGCAAAGTACATAAGGAAAAGTTTACTCAGTTGGATTTAACAGGTATCAATTTACTTAGTTCTAATGACTTTATTTCTACCAAGACCACAAAATTAAAGCAAATATTTGCCTGAATGAGATGACCTAATTTACAAGGTTGACCTTATTCTAACAAGTGGCATAAACAAATATTGTGCTAACAATACACTAAAATGCATTGTAAATAACACCTTAAATTCAATTGACAAGTAACAGTAAGCCTAAAGCATCCAGTTCGTTACAATATGCCAAGTTTCGTGTCAGCTTTCAATCAGTCTCATGCAAAACATTCCAATTGAACTAATACAAAACGAGGAAGTTACCCAGTACTATGTTTAGGCATGAGGGAAAGGTTAGGACAAAATACCATTCTGTCACACATTTTCTTGCTAAAAATCTCTTTAAAACTAGAAATTATCTCAGACTCATTCAAACTCCTTTCAAATCTACTTCCACTGTTAGTGCATCATGCATTATTTGTTCGAATACTAATAAAATGCATTCCCTCAAACGGATACAGGCAATACAAAACAACCAGCTATTTAAACCAGTCCCTATTTCTCCGACTTCCGCTGCTTTGTCATTTACCATTCAGACGCCCACTCACACGATCTCGGCTGCAGTCAACGCGACTCAAATCCAGGAACTTCAAATCGAAAAACTGTGCTGAAACGCATGCGCGTTCAGTGAGGCATAACCGAAACGTCTTTTTGAACAGAAGACGAGGAAAAATTTACAAAATAAATTTATTATTATATTTTATTAGTCTATCCTTTTCTGTGACCTATTTCCTATCGATGTAATCGACGTTGCTATCATGTCTACTTTTTGATTATCCCAAACCTAGGCAACGAATAGAACGACAAAATCCATGTGATAGAATTATTGCATATATATATATATATATATATTTAAAAGGAAATAAAAAATCATCTTAAAAAATCAATATGCATTCAAATAATCCAGAAAAAAGCACAACAGAACACTATTTCAGCATATACAACTGGTAAAAATGAAAGCAAATTGAAAATAGGATTATACTTTATACATTCAAACCTAAATATTAATACACAACTCCTCAGTTGATGACCAGATTCCATAACAACATTAATTTTCTTTCTCTGCTGTTTCTAAAACGTGCATGCACATAACTTTGAGTGAGCAGCGACAATACCAGCTGTAAAGTTGAGTCGTCCTCAAGTGAGGAGTACCTGTATAAATTCTACTTCNCCCCACTTACAATTTTTTTAATTTATTAATTCTAGCCGAGTGAATTCGTTCCTACTAAGCAACTTACTCATGAAAATCAACTTATTATGACAACTCTACTTTTCAAACAAAATTTGAATCTGTCAAAATATTGGTTTAATTGCTTTTCTTGGTAAAAAAAATACAACCGACTCATTGAAAGTTTTACATAAAATTTAGATTAACATCGACAGCAAAGGTAGAAACTACATTCTGGTAATCAAGTAGTACACAATGACCAATTCCATTTCATTATCTGCCAGCTTTGACAAAATGACATTCAGTCTTTGCCTCCTATCAGAAGAATCATTCTTCATTCAGTTCATCTTTCTCATTGAACTTGTTGCCACATTCTCTCAGTCTTTCAGTGAGTTGTTGTATCCTCCAATCTTGGTCCTATCAAGACATCCGATATAAGGACAATATAATAGTTAAATGCTAGCAGAATCTACATATAGAACACCAAGTAAATTCTGTAAATGGATTTAAACTCATTTCAGAGGCAACTTTGCCATTTACATAGCGGTGGTATGCAGGACTAAGAAAGAAATACAGCACACTAAGTTCTAAGAAAATCAGACCTGTGCCTGCATAGGAGATAGTGTCCAAACTAATATTTAAGATACTGTGAAAAAGTCATACCTCTAATGCATTAATTATCCTTCCAATGACGTTCTTCGTAAAATCGTCCACACCCATGTCAGAACTCGGAATAGATCTTAAGTAGGCCAAGTGATCAACTTGGCGAATCACACATTTCTGTAAACTTCCTGAGGCTGCTAATTCGAATTTATAATTTTTCGTGTCCTCCAGAAGAACTAATAAATATTCACAAATTAGTGTGAAAAAGTTTGTGAATGAGACAAATCTTTTACTTGAACATTACTCACTATTTTGATTGATATCGTAAGCATTGTGTTCCCAGATAGTGAGCCTTTTCAAAGTTCGTTTATCATCTTCGTTTTTCAAACTATTTGCATGCGAGTATGTGTGTTCAAAATTTGAGAAATAAAAACGTATAGGTACAGTGTTTCCAGAAGGGTTATAAATACCTAAAAAAATATACACACAATATTACTACTCTTATAACTAGAAAATTCTAATAAAGATTTGATCGATCTTTCTTCAGGTACGCAATACCAGCTTTGAAATATGGAGTCTTTCCTCCGTCATTCCGACCGCATGGACCTATCCAATCAACAATTTTAATGTCATCCATCCACACTTGGATCCACGCATCTTTCGTAAGAACGCCTCCCATATCATCCTGACCATTGTTCATCCGACTGTACTCACTCCACTTGATCCTCCATTGCATTTTCACCCACTGATCAAATTTAAATTGCTCAACAGGCATCTTCCACAGCAATGTATGCTAAAAAAGATGTTAGCTTAGTATATTCATAATTTTAATAGGAAATAAGCATAGCCATACATGTTGTCTTGGGTAGTTCGAACACTTAACTGAGTGAAGCCCTTTACTGCAGCCACCTTTTGCCTTGAAATTTCTTTCGTCAGAACGAGCGGTAATTATAAAATATCCACTTTGCAAAGCCATTGTAAGAGGCGGATAGCCTCCCTGCTCGTACCGGATTCCCATGTATATTCCGCTACGATCATGTATCATTCCTGAAATGTGAAAAGGAACACCATTACATCTATTCATTACAAATAGTCCCCTGATGGTGTCAACCAAAACCTCACCTTGATTACAATATCCTTCGGAGCATAAGCGATGAATGTCTGTGCTACGGACTTGAGCAACACATCCATATTCGTCTTGTAGAAGAGTTGGATCAGCTGTGCCATGCCACTGCGTCAGAATGTACTTCCCCTCACTATCAAAGTCGTCTCGTGAGAGATAAATTTCATAGGAGTATGTGTGGAGGAGACTCAAAGGAAGCAAAGAAGGTCTGCACATACCCTTTATTAAAATTCCTTTGCAAATGTAATAATGATTAAGTCACTGGATTTGGATTAAGAATAATTTGAGGAAATAGTTTAGGCGAATTATATCCACCTATTTCCATTGGAATGCCATTATACTGTTTAATGACTTCATCCTCCAGGGTGAAGCAGGTACTTAATTCAAGTCTTGATTTACCACCAGTGGCTTTAGGAACGAATGTGAATCTGTTGAGACGAGATAATATTAATCAAGTACTCATGCCATGAACCAACATGATAAATGTCCTTTTTGAAATATTTCATATTGAGAATAATACCCACTATAAATATACTGTGGCCATTCAGCACCTGTAAATGTTCTTTTGTGGTCTTTTCAGTTGACTTGCAAAATGCAAAATCGTATCAGTTTTTTTGATCCCCTTGGCAACAGCGACAAACGTCTCTTCTAAAATATCATCTGTAATAGAAAAATTAGTACCATCTCTTTAATAATGGGCTAATTTTTATCTGAGCTTGTAAAAAAGACTCACCAAAATTTACTAGGTTGTTGGTAGGATTCAAAATGTTTGATATTGGTTTCCAATCCAAAAGATCCATTGCAGTGGCAGACCATCGTCTGACTCCTGACCCAAACGTCGAACCCACTGGAAGTTTTCAAAAATACTGATATGAGAGTGAATTGAAAAAAGAACTTAACTTCGCTGCACTTAGAATCAATGCCAGAGTTAATGAAAAAAATCTATTTCGAAATCCAAGATAATTGTAATTGATCTAAAATACCTACTGATATATTGTTTGATAATATGATTATCACAAGATACTTACCACTCGCAGCCTTTTTTACTCCATAACCATTTCCAGGAGTAGAAAATTCTTGCCTTTCCATTTCTAAAAGTATTACATTCCCACACTTAATACAGTATAAGAGATATATCTTTGTTCGACATACCTAACTCACAATTTTTCCCAGTGTAACCAAAATTGCATATACAATTATTCTGATGCAAAAGTATTCCGTTGGCACATTTTCTTTGATGGTTATACGAACGAGAGTATTTTCTCTCAGCACCTGCATACAGCTTGTCATCTCCAGACCCAGAGTAATCTTCCACTTCTGCACACAAAATACAATGTATATTTCCAGTATTCACCATTCGAACTGAAATATATCTTACCCTTCTCACAATATAGCAAAGGGTTTTCGTAATTACATCTCACTGGGATTTCCGAAAAGCCACGATAACAAACAACTGATAACGTGAATACCGTGAGCAATATTATTAGATTATTACCATGGGTAACCATAACAGGCACACTTTGAAGTAAACGAAAACAGGCATGTATAGGCTAAATTAAACCAGAGCTTCTCAACATTTTCACCGGAAGGAACAAAAAATCAAACACATATTTAGGGTTCTCATTAAAGTTGTATGAAAATTTGTACTAATTTAAGTGATTGATTTTGGTTCTTTTGTTTTCTGTAATGATCAAGTGTCTGGGGAGCAAATGCAAGCGTCTTGGGTTGGTAAGGGAGGAATACGGAAAAAAACGTTGAGAACCACTGAGCTAGACTATGCAAAGTACTGGGTGAAGCGTAGCTGTAACAAGTACAACATGCAGACACGTAGCTTCACTTGTTGTTGTTCGGAACTGCTCAACCATAACGATGACGCAGGATGTAAGTCAGGGGTGGGCAAACTTTTTCCCAGAAAGGCCGCACTAGCTGTCCAAAATAAAGACGTCACAAACGCAGTGCGACGCGTGTTAAATTCTGATGCGAAGGTTTTTTTCAATTATTTTTATATTATGTAAATTTATGGTGAATTTGTAGGAAAGTTAAATCCCCAGAAACAACCCAATCAAATTTCCTGGACCCCGAAATCATATTGGGGCTATGCCATTAAATTATAAGTTACCCGACCTAATCAGGCTTGAAAAGCTCAACAATTTTTTTTTATATTTTATGCGCAATTCGTTAGACCTGGAAATGGTGAATAGCTTGCATAAGTTGAATAACAATCCAAAATTGTACTCGTAATTCATCCTCATGAATATGCGTTTCCGCCTATTCACAATCTCATTTGTAGGAAACAGTGTTGTGATTCTACTAATTCTACTCATAACAGTACGATTCCGTCTATGATACTGAGCTATATTATATAATACTACTTTGTCTGCTATTGTATTGTGTCGTTAATGCAGCTATGTGAAAACTCAGAAAAAGATTGTAACACTGTGAAAGAATTAGAGGTAAATAGCATTTACACAGATTCACATATACAGTTGTCAGCAGAAAATTGTTATCAACCCGACCACAGAGTGTTTAGACCCGAGTTTACTTTGTTCGTGCATAATTCTGGAATGAATCTGGACCTCCGTGCGAAATTTCGTAAATATCCCTGGCATTTAACAGAGCATTTCAAGATCTATCTGTTCTTAATGTCCATTGATAGTAGGAGTAGGCAGATTGCGGGATCGGAATCACACGCGATTTCTTAATTAAATTTCAGCCGACATGCCCGAACCCAGTGTAAAACAAAGAAAAACGACCTATGTAGATTTACATTTTGGCTGCTAAAGCGACCCTGAGAAGGATTTTATCCACTCCGGACCCAGGTTTTCTTTGCTCATGCTTTTTCTGGAATTCATCTTGCGTTCATGTCACCCGGCATGAATACCTTTGCCATAGTTTGCCCACCCCTGATGTAATTCGTCAAGTGACGTTATGAGGCCTCCTGTCTAGAACGCGCTATTTACAGTACTGTAACATCCATAACCATCCATCGAAGAATATAGCAAATGAACAAACATTCATAAATAAGACACGATACCTCCGAAATCTTCCCACATGTCAGCAGCATTCTTCATTTCGGGTACATTTAGAACGGATGGAGAATCCATTACACGACCTGGGTTTGTAACATCATATTCAGAACTTGTCAGGTTATAATCTCTCGAGCTAATAAATTGCTATAAAACAGAGTTTAACATGAAAATTTTTGGACTATCTGCACGAAGTTGGTATGAAAAATATCTAGATTGCCAAACCTCATCACTTGTATCCAGATTTAGTATTGGTAGAAATTTGTTTAAATCTTCTTGTTGCTCTTGTAAACGAAAATTGGCCTCTAGCTCAGGATCCGATTCGTGACTTAGAATTTCTGGCAATAAAAAAAATCTTTGTTTTTCAAAAAATTGTTAGTGGGGAAAATTATTTCAGAATTTCAAAAAGACAGAAAGAATATTGGGCTTATGTAATATGAAACCTGTGTCACAGTGCATCCCAGTATATCCTGCATGACAGAGACAAAGTCCAAATTTGTTTACAGTTCCTTCGTTGCATTTTATTTGGTCGGCGTCGTGGCTTGGTCTTAGAATCACTACAGGAGTAAGCCCTAGTAAAAATTGCAACGTTATAATTTTTAAGCTTTGCGAAGCAATTTAGAGCATATGGAGGTAAATACCCATTATCGAAGTTATGATCCAAGCTTTCATCAATATATTCATTCTCATCATCATCTGCCTCATTTTCCTGAACTTCTACTATTATCCTATAATCTGAAGTCCCTAATTGCAGTAGAAATAATAAAACACGAAGTAAGATCACATGGATACAATTGATCGAGAATATCGAATGGTTTTCATGGCCTGTACGTTTATGTACCTATCAGTTATCCATCTGACGAATATGTACACGTATAGCTTTTCGCATCAGATGAGTCATTTCTTCTTCAGATCTTATGTCACGTCTTTGTAGTTTGTGCATATGTGCCTGTAATTACGTAAACAATATACTTCACGCCTGTTACGCCACAATACTAAAGTTATCAATACAATGAGGCACAAAATAATGAACCACTAAAAACACTCCGAAAAAGACAGCCAGAGGCTTTAAGATGAATAGGGAAAAAGCAGGGCCACCCAGGCGGCGGGGAGCAGTTATTTCTCAAGACCCGGATTTAGGCGTCAATGGTTTTGACGACAGCTTTGACGATGATGAAGAAGAATGGAAGACCGAACAAAGGTAATGGTAATGTCCATTTCAGAACACACAATTTCAACAAGACGATATTGCAACACCTTTCAGCTGCAACGAACGGCGAAAAGACAAAGCAATTCATGACATTGCGATGAAAATAAGCGAAAGTGCTATATTCAACGGAGTAATTATGCTGACAATTGTGGTAAATTCAGTGATAATGATGTTTGAGGTTAACGACAGCTACGAATCATTACGATCTGTGTATGCAGTGAGTTGGTCGAACATACACCTACATCATTATATACCCATTTCATACTCTAATTTAATTCAATTCTTCTAGGCGATCGACATTTTTTTCCTGGCCATCTACACCATTGAATTCGTGGTTAAAGTGTATGCAGAACCGATTGCTTATTGGAAAACTTGGTCGAACAGATTCGACTTCTTTGTCTTATTTATTTCATACATGCAGGTTGAAGAATCCATAAATGAAATATTTTAGCTTACCATTGCCACTGACACCTTAATCCAACCGTCCATTACAGGTAATGCTTGACGAGATTCAAATAGAAGAACAGGGAGAAGGTGCTAGTTGGACTGGAGCGCTACCCATTCTAAGAACGTTGAAGGCAACTAGAGCTATTCGAGCAATGAGGACAGTATCTTTTGTCCGGGGTTTACAGGTTAATGCCTAAGATAAGAAAAGCAGTCATGTCGTTTAACAAAAACACATCCTGAATTTTCATATAGGTATTGCTTACAGCTTTGATCGATACAATGAAGAAGTCTTTCATAAATGTAATGCTAATTCTACTGTTCCTCATGTTTCTCTTTGCAATATTTGGTTACTACATGTTTGGATATGAAGGTGGTGATGAGGCAAACTGGGGTGATCTTGGATCGGCTTTCCTTACTCTTTTCAGCTTTGTTACGGTAATCAGTCATTATTTTACATGAATTCATAAAATACCCCAAAAATATAATGTAGTGATAACCAGGTATTGAATTTAGAAAAGTAGAAAAATATATTCGTACCTCTCCCTCCAGGTAGACGGGTGGTTCGATGCGCAGTTACAGATGGATGAAAGAACAACAGAATATTCTCGAATATACACAATCCTTTTCATTGTCGTGGGGCACTTCCTAATCTTCAATATTTTTGTCGGAGTTAACATCATGAATATTCAAGAGGCGAATGAGAATTACCACGAGCAGGTTGTATTCTCCATCAATGAATCATTTCCCGCAAAAAAATATTTTGAAATTTCAGAAGGTCTATCACTTACAGCTAAAGATATTTCATAACCTTATTTCCAGGTAATAGCTGAAAAAGAAGCAATTCTTGCGCGCAAGAAAGAAATGATACTTCATCGGCAACACGAAGACGTCAGGTAGACTAAAATTTCATATTCATGTAATATAGCTGATAGCACATCCTATAATTTATTTCGAAAAAACTGAAATAAATAACTTGAACATTGCCAGCGAGATTCTATCTTGTTTTTTTCAACATTAAAGGAGCAATGGACTTTGGAAGTCATTCAATTAGCTCAACTAATCGTGGTGTAACAGGTCGCAATCACTTCTTCAGGCAATAGCTAACGGTCAATTGTTTAGTATTCCATGTTTCGCACGATTTTCTTGTCTGGTTTCTGTAGTGTAGCGGTTATCACGTTCGCCTCACACGCGAAAGGTCCCCGGTTCGATCCCGGGCAGAAACACCTCTTTTTTTCTCTCAGAAACGATGTTTTACTTTTTTTACAGAAAACTTAAGGAGAGGCAGAAAGAGAAGGAATGTGGGGACTTCTATGACATGGTGAAGTCCTTCCAAGAAACCCTACGTAACGACGACTATACGATAATGGAGGACACCGTGTCCGACTTAGCATGGTTGGATATATATCTGGAAACTTTGGACCATATGGATTTAACAGCTTACAGGTAAAGTATAGTTTAAAATGGGATTACATTTTTTCAAGGGTAATCTGGTAATATATAATTCAGCGCTCGTTCATTGTAAAGGCTAAGGAAATATGTTATGTGTCACAACCTGACAACCTTACGGGGGAAGACAGGGGTTGAAAAGATGAGAATAAACCAAAGACATAAAGTTAAGGAAAAATGCACAAAGAAGAGAAAACATGTTTCCGCCCGGGCTCGAACCGGGGACCTTTCGCGTGTTAGGCGAACGTGATAACCACTACACTACGGAAACCGACGAATAAATGGCTGGTTAAAGGCCTACATAACCGTCGAAGCAGCATACGCATATTGCTGTTTTTCTCAGACAACGAGAATAATAATATTTCATCTTAATGATTTAGACTGCAAAACCTTCATTACGAAATGGCGCACATTCTTACTCAAACAATGAGCAGAGAGATATCGAAGAGACTAGGAGAGTAACTAAATCAATCCAATACCAGTAAAGAACTGCCTTTCAATAAACTGAAGCTTGCTTAAGCGTGGTGTAAGAGTTCTGAATCAATATTGCAGTGAAATTCTAGCTATACTCGTCGTACCCTGTCTTATCAGGCAGCGCTGCACATCCGGACAGCGCTCCACCTTTTGTGAAAATGACGATATAGTCGACATCCGCCTAGCATCCGTCTGAGCTACTCAAGTGGTTATAGAAATCGACGTGTCGTCATAACAAAAAATATTCTTAACAAAAATATTTATCTACTTTTGCTACTTGAACAGATTCTGCACTACTTAAGGTTCTGTATTACTTAAGTCTTAATGGGGAGTAGCAGAGAAAGTATCGTTTTTGACATTATATGAACATATGACACCCATCTATCTATTTCGATTATCCGACAGTTTGTTGGGTTTTATTGCATTTAATTGTACATTGAAACGGATAAATGAGATGACGGACCCAGTGTACTGACATATATGGCGTGATTTTACCACACATATGGTCTGACAATGCGTTTAAATTGAGAGGTGCTATAATATGCATCAAGTATTTGCGGGGCGTATTTCGGATATTGGCAATATTCTTTGAACATAAGTTCTTTTGAATTAGGTCCGCTAGGTAAGTCAGGTACAATTGCATCTATCCTGGGCTCTCGATGGTCTCGACTCTCTCTTTTTCTTCCATAGATATCGTATACAATAGGAGCTGTCTTCATGGGTGATCCATCCCACGAATGCACTGCTAAAGTATCGGGTCTTCCTACGGATTCAAGTACAAAAAAGTTAAACCTTGTTTCATCACCTACCGATTTTTACGACCACCTTTTAGAGGCTTCAGACCAGGTTTCATCATGTCTTTCACGGGTAGGTATGGATATACTGGTCCATCTTCAGAATATTTTCCTTCAATTAAGCTAGCAACTGTTCCTACACATCGCGTCATATATCAAAATTAACAGTCACTATATGCTGAATATCTATAATTCCTGCTTACCTTTGAGATGTTTTTGATTCTTATTTTTACGTGTTTTGATTACTGCATTGGCCAGTTTTGTTGCATTATCTGCTGTCATTCGTGTATTTCGCGGAATACGTGGAAAAAGGCGAGACTACGCGTAGAAAAGAACATTTAAAACCTTGGAGTAGTGTAGTTTGAAAGATTTTTTTTAATTTTCTGATACCTCGACTTCTTCGCCGTCTAGTGGTATTTCTGGGACGATTCCATTAACTGGTTTTTCCATTGACCGAACAGGCCTTGCCCTGTCAGCACTCTGTTTCATAAAAATGAAGCTTCATTTAAAAAAGAGATCATTGAATGCAAATTAAAACAATTCCTTCAACAACGTAGCAAAAAGGCAGTCGCTATTTTACTGGTAGTTTCAGTCCCCTGTAAGTCCGATGTGAGTTGGATGTAAGAGGAGATGACACTGGCTTATAACCAAGTTGACTTCTAGTCATTCGAGTTCGAACGACTGGAACAGACTAAACAAATGAATATTAAATGATTTTTAAATTTGAGGCTTTTCGAGGTGTGTTGTAATAATGAAAGTCTAGACCTTGTTTGTTGCTTGCGTCATGTGAAAAGTAGTTCTGGGATGAGGTTTATTCCTCCGGAATATGGAGGAAGGACGCATCTTTGCCACGGTAATTGGCTTGGTTACAAATTCGGATCTGTACATGGTCGTATACCTGGTCGCTGCTGGTGCAGTTTTAACTCCAACTCTAGAATATTAGAAAATTGTGATGTGGATGATCATAACTATTATATACAAAGTTTATTATGAAAACTAAACAAAGGCAACGAGTAATTTGTTTGAGGACGCATAAGCTCTTTCGTTAAAGGGTATTTAACCCTGAGCAGACGAGATCGATGTAATTTAACTCTATTCAAGCGAATTTAAATTGCTTCTATCGAACAATTACAAGACAAAGCCTGTTTAAATACCACAACACACCAATTGGTATTTTAACAATGGAAACACAATTAAAAGCTGTCTTCAGGTGGAGATTACAAGATATATTACATTGTTTTACAGCGAATCATTAAAAGGTTATACGAATTGTAGGCTTCCATCCTTCGTCATTTTCAAAAGGAAGGAAACATTAATTAATAACAATAAATTAGTTTTCAACGACAGTCGCATTACAGAGTAATTAAAAATAGGGAATCTTCAAGTATCTGTCCATTTTACTGACATAATGGAATATGTGGAAAATTCGTTCCAGGATTTAATACTTGAAAGTATAGGTGTGTCACAACAAAGAATGTGCCACTACCATTCTCACCCACTATTGTCGTCAGAGAAAGGATAAACATAAGGACGCTCCTGCCAGTACAATATTTTGTCTGACCAACGCCTAAAATCAACCTCGTCTACTTGCATTCCTTCTTCATTTTCAGCCATTCTGTATGTGCTATAGTAGCCTAAACAAACCGAACTAAAAGAGAAAAATGCAAGAAATTGTTTAAAAACCATTATCAAGATGTGGCGGATACCAAAAAAACACTCACTGCTAAACAGATTACAGGATTCCTGTATTGGTATTGTTCAACTTATTTTACTTTCCTTTAACATTTTAACTGCAGCAAAGGACACTAATTTATTTGAATTCAAATTTTTAATCCGTTCATTAAAAATTAAATCGTGTTCAGTTGATCTTTCTCCAGCTAAACTTTGTCTATGGTTAATGATTAATTCTCTGAATTCCATTTTTTCTGAGCTATACGTAGAAACTTGAATAGACCGCACTATGAGTACAGTTCTTCAGGATATATAAGGCCTCAAAGTAGTGTATTAAAGTAGATAAACAAACTCTCCGCTGCGTTTACCTAAATCTCGAGTAACAACCACACACAGTGGTCTTTTAATTCGCAAAGTCCGATGTGGTGAGCTAAACAGCTTGTTCGATGCCTAATAGACATCCAAGAGCTGTGCCTTTAAATACCTACGCGATTTACGGGATTCGGCACTTAGTCGACTACAATTACGCAGTAACAAACAATAAGCGAATAATTCACAGCTATTTGAGCGTGATCGCAGAGTAATGAATGAAAGATATTATATAGCGCCGGGTACTTGTAAATTTGAAAGGATACACAAAGACATTTTTACAAAGAATACATACTTTTCAATGCCTACATTGTTCATTTTAAATTTAATATCACGCATTGCTACGTTCGTGCCTGGAAGATATTGGAAAGGTAAATAGAATTGGTACCAGATTCTTTGTAAACAACGGAGCGAGTTGGAAAAACATAGTTAAGTTAACAATGGTACTGAAAGTTCACACTAGGTGAAAGTTTTTGAAGCAAATTGCGATTACCACCCATTACCCATATATCGTTGAAATCATCTGCTATGAGATGTAAATGAATCCAGGATAGGTGTTCTTTCGGGTTCTACCTGTCAGCTCTTCAGCACACTCTCGTGGTTATTGTCAGAAGCTTTATGCAAAGAACAAAAGTAACACGTTTACGACCTCTAGTGTATACTACATATGAAAAATATATGACGCACCATGAAAATCGATAGTTCGAGGAATACAGTAACTTCGACTCTTTCCAACCGTCTTCTCAGTTTTTACAACGGGAAGCTATCTCGTAATGATATCTAACGTACACAACGCCGCCTCTGTTATAATTCCTTCAAACTTTCCGAAGAAATGAGTAACAGGTACGAAAAAAAGTCCCATCGCAACAGAGGAGGCAACAAAATTTCAGGCCTACGTCACATACAAAAAAGTCCCGTAAAATGTCAGCACACAATTTCGTAAGAGTTCAATGCTTACACTGTTGGTGCGCCAGTTAATATCCCACAGTTAGTAACGAACAAACAATTGCGACACGCCTACAGTAGTAATAAAACCCTCTAGAAAACAGGTTCACTCCACTCCACTCGTTTTTAAAATGGTTTTGGGACTTTTAGCTTTGGTAAATGACTCAATCAAAACCGCTAGAAGTTTTTTTTAGGCGTTTCGTTCTTGCCCGAGCAAACGACCTGTATTGGGCAGAATTACTTTCGTGAACAGGGCAATAAGCGATTAATTCTGATACATTGCTCACTTTTCGATATGCCTTTACGTCACCACTGTTCAAAGTATTCCAAGAACCCATGATCAGCTAACCATATAAGCCGTATTCGGTGCAAAACAACATCAAACAACATCAACTGTTACGAGAAAGGGCACTTACATCGGTAATTGCTTTTAATGTTTACATCTTATTTCGAAGAAGCAATAAATTTTGCCTCTGTTCCTTACACTGCGAATTTAATGCGATTAATGATGTTCTTAATAAGCTGAAAACCTCTCGTGTTGCGACATTACGCAACTCGTCACATAGAAAACAATATAGACTCGGGAAGCTACTCTGCAATGACCTACAATATCTAAGACAAATGCATAGTGACAGCAAACAATGTGTGGATAAGTAGTCTGCGATTGTAATATTTTTTGTTTATCACACTACTCGAGCGGGAATAAATATTTATTAATAATAATAATCGTACTGTATCGCTTGATCACGTTACAATCGCCGTTTACTTAGTACCGTCGTCAACTATCAGGAATGCAAACAATTGTGAGAGGAATTTTCACAACACTACATTAGCGTACTAGCCCTAGGACTACCACTAGTACTACTTCTACTGCAAAACTCTTGGTTTCCACTTTCGTTCCAGCAGTATTCAAATGATTGATGTTGTGCTCAGCGCATCACAATCTGACCGCAGTTGTGGTTCTAAATTCCAGTAAATACCTTATTTGCGGCTATTAATTTGGATCGAAATTTTAGCAAGACACTGTTATCTGACATAATTATTGTTTTCTGTGATATAATTTCCTCATTATATCTACCAGAGTAGAATAATACGAAATTATGGTAATACAGTCCCACCGTGTCTTGTAACTGCAACGTGAATCAATTCAAGCGTTGACATGAGGTGCGAAGACCATTCGAGTTTAGCAGAATACAATCATTGTGACGTTTCGGAAGTCGTTTCTGGTGGCCTTTAGTGATGTAATCAGCTAAAAATTATGGTGATTATGACTTGTACATACTATATCACATTTAAGGCCATTATAGCAACGGTATTTACAAAAAAGAGCACATCAGTACGAGCGTGTAACCTCTATTGAAAGACCACGATGATAGTGAAAGGCTAAACTAAACCAGTAGTAACTAAAATTGAGATTTCAAAACCGATAGATACGCAGAACTCAAAACCAGCTCTCGAAACAGAAAAGAACTTCCGCTCAGTTTTATTTTAACCTCTATTATAACCCGCCACGACAAGTAATTAATTCAGATAATTACACGTTTTCTAGTAGTTCGCGACTGAAAAACCTGCCTACGTGGAAGTCGTGTAAAAAATTAAATTTTGCTCGGAGATCATCTCCCTCGCTAATAACCTGACAATTACCGGATAACAATTAATGAATTTTGGTGAAGTAGCCGCTATTTTCTATCATGGTGTACTTTGCTACGTGCAATCTAGACCACCCGACCTATGACCTTCTCTCCAAGAGTTCATACAGCTACATTCAATTTTACTCTTCGTAGTTGGATACTTTTTGCGAACGCTTCTTCCTGATAATGAAATCACTTTACCCTCTTCCAATGTCTGTCTGTTCACTGGCAGGTATCAACCGCATAAACGAATGTATACGAATTTTTTCACAGCGCACATGACGCTAATTTAATTTCCCCAGAGAAAATGTGCCATCAAATTGCAAATGATTAGCATAGATATGAAACGAAAGAAGCATTCTCGTGAAAATAACAATCAATTAACAATAGATTCCAGAATAGGGATTCAACATAAAAATTTCTCAAACCAAACATAAATAAATGAGATGTTTTAAATTATCCTCTAGCATTTGACGCTGCAACCACTTCGACGACAAACAGAGGATACTTCGACTGTATAAATATGAATTGCTCTGTAATAGGGAAAGAGACCAGCGATATTCGCTTTAAGCGGTCACTCTATAAAATTAAAGTAAAGCAGTTTTGTACAATAAATAATGAATAAATATATAAATAATGTGTTTGAGTACGATTTTCTCGACTTTATCATTAAATATCGCTACTGTATACTATACACTGAATCGAGTACTCACAGCTCGACAAATGAGTGACGGCAAGCAACGACGATTTAGTCGCATCGATGGAAAATTGAAAGGTTCAGCCCGCTGTCCTTTTTGCTCAAGACAAAAGGTTTAAGTCTACCAATTTATCTCAGATAAATCGAATATAATAACGATGAACATATACATAGGCCAGGACATGATACGTTGCAGCAATTCAAAACAGGCCTGACGTAGTAGCTGGATAACGCAACTAGCAAACTAGATAAACCCGACCTCAAGGGGCAAGTTGGCTTCAAAGAATTCAGAAGGAAGAGTGAAGGGAAAGCATAGCCGCAATTGTGATGGCTGTAAGTAACGCGAGTTTGCTTACGAATATGCTCGTGTTGGAAAGAAGAAAGAAATCTCACAGTGTTCCAAAGTAGCAGGTGCAAATAAAACAAAGAAATTCTTAGAAAAGCGATTCCAAGCGATGAATGAAAAATTACGGAGTCATGATTACACCATTAACGATAAGAGAGAGCAGGCTAACTGGAAAAGCCACAGTAACTTTGCTACCAACAGAAAATCATTTATCCTCACTCAAAAGTTTCTTGAAATAAGTTATCAATAACCGCGAGCATTTGATGGCCGCTGTTGGGCATGGTAATTTGAGCCTTGGCGTTGATTGTAATCGACAGTGCTTTGCTCGTGCTTGCGCGGAGGACTCTGTGGTGAATCCGTGCAAGCGACAGAATGTGTTGACTTCTGTTGCTTGTTTCCATGCGCAGATGAAATGCCAAGGCCGACAGACGGTTGAATGGTGCGACCGTTTTGATGTAGACGCAAGTGCTTTTCGTACAATTCATCGGTGTCCATTACACCTCTGGAAACCGGCGTGAATATGGGTGGTTGTGTGGTGGCGGTAGTTCCGACGGAGGACTGTTGTTGTTGGAACCAGGGATGGGTGAGAGCTTGTTGGATAGTGGGACGCATGTTTTGATCCTTCTGCAACATCCAACGGATAAGATGCAGGCAAGAATCGCTCAGTCTCGCGGCGCGTTTGTGACGAAGTTTACACTCCACGATGTCATTTTCCTTTTGGAAAGGAACCTCGGCTTCCACCATTGTATAAAGTAGGACGCCCATTGACCACGCGTCAACCCGGCGACCAAAGTAGCGTCGGTGCGTGAACCATTCGGGTGGGTAGAACTCGGGAGTACCAGCGAATTCGGTGTATGGCGCATCCTGTTCAATAAACACATTCATTTAATATCGCGTATGTTTATTCTTACTTTACTTATTCCAAAGCAATCTTGAGACAATCATTCTGATTTTCACACACTCATACTATACCGTACCTTCATAACTGTTCCACAACCAAAGTCAATAAGTTTCGCTTCCGAGGTATGTAAGTTGAGGAGAATATTTTCATCTTTAATATCGCGATGAACGACTCCGTTGGCGTGACAGTGGATAACGGCTTCGGCGATTTGACGGAAGATGGATCGGGCCACGGCTTCGGATAAGGCACCATGTTGGTTGAGGTAGTCAAAAAGATCGATAACTGGCTGAGGACGCTCCATTACAAGAATATAAGTAGTTCGACGCTCGTACCAGTCGAGCATGCTGATAATGCCTGGTGGAAAATAAAATATACATTGAAATTCTAGATTTAAACAACGTAAGGAAGGTTTGCTTGTCACAAAACCTAAGCAAACATTTACATACCTTTGTGACTGGAATGGGAAGCACGGTGTAATAGTTCAAATTCGATAGGCACGACCCGATCATTTAGCTTGCCCCATCTTTTGACCTTTGCTTTCGGAACTTGCTTTATAGCAACTTGCATACCGTCTGATTTCCTTGTGCCTGGTAAACAAACAAAAAGTTTAGAAAAACTGTACGGTTCACATACTCGAATGTACAGTAGGGGATTTCATATCTATGGAACTTTCCGAAAACACGCATTCTGGGAATTTCACGAACAAAGACCAATAGCCCTTTGCTGCCAATCAACTTTTGCTCTTGGATCAGGCACTGTAAGCCGCCCCGACTCCTATCGACCACGAAAACCTGTGTAAAGTATTCGGAATCCGGAATTTCGTGAACGACAATATCCCATCTGTCTCTGGTCACTCCAAAGACACTCGAGGGAAAACGTAATAATGCTTTACAGAACTCATTTAATCAATATTTCATAGAGGTGAATTAGGTCAGAAATGGAGATCGTGTGGACCTATCGAGGTTATCTCCGCGTACAATCCTAGGACTTGGCTTCTCATTGCAGTATATTGATTAACTTTTCAGTACCGCATTTCACCGTAATCAACCCGCTTTTTTAGAAGAGTGGATATTATGAAAGCAAACACGTATTCACTCCGTTACCAACAACGCTACCAAGTATACTCGCTTTTGAATATAGCTAAGCCTAGGAACGGGTGTTCCATGTAGTTACGACCCACAGCGATTATCGTGACCGGAGTTGCACCTGCGTTCACATTCCGCTCACGAATCGTGTTTACTTAATCGACTGAAAAGTACAAGGCGCGTACAAGAGGGGAAAGCCTACAAAAGTATTCAGCTGTGTCTGGAACCGAGTAGGTTGATTTTTTGATTCGTTATAGATATGAAAATCAGTCAATTTCGGAATTAAAATGACGATCACTTTGCCCCACATAACTCACAGCAAGTGAGTCACTCATGACAAATAAGAATTTGAAGTCATATATGCTACGTCACATACTATCTCTACAAAAGATATCTGGAAATATTCAACGGCTGATAACAGCAATGATGCAATGGTGCAATGACTCTTTGTTACGCCTTTGATTAATAAATATACCACTTTTAGTCATGCGTTAAGAACAGAGTCACCATCGGGTCATAGGTCACTCAAGTTTCCTTCAAAACTTTTTTTTATCAGATGACGAAAGAGGGACAGACAAGGAAACAACCGACTAGTGGGATTAGAAACGTTCAGGATTACTTAAAAATAATCTGGGCCTTACAAAATCGTTCAATTCTCACGTTCGTTCAATCAAATCAAATCGAAAGCGAACCATACGAATATAATTTGTGCAATTTAGTTAAGGCTGCTGTGAGATTCTAATCGGGAGGGCAGATGTATGCCGAAATTAGTTTACATGAATAATTACTATTTCTTTCATTTCAGTGCATTTATGTATTTAGTGCGTTCAAACCACTTTTCATTTTAAATTTGAACAGTCAGATTTGTCATACGGAACTCCAACTGAAACTGCTCATCACTCAGTTTATTGGGTAGTTAAATGTATCAGTTTCCAGACGACGACTTTATCGACAAGGTTGAATGTAGCTAAACTATACTGTATTTTTCTAAGCTTAACTCACTGGCCAATATGTTATATGTGAGCGACTTATTCAATCCCTAACTGCCTGTGCAGCTGGTGTTCATTCGAAAGCCGTCGGCTTAAAGTTATTACTTTTGGTTTACTGAGATCGAAAAATGAATTCGGCTCCAATTATTTCCAATAACCAAATGTTACGGGTGTACAATTGTAGTATCCCTACGATCACCGCTCGACAGACAGTGTAATTACATTTTAATCCGCTGAAGGAAAGAGACTTGTTGGATATCGATCACGCGTTGGAGATCAGTGAGAAACTAGATATTAGCTGCGAAAATTCCAAATTACCAAATATTTCGATCCGGTTCCCGTTAATGTTATTAATGTCAGCACGAGGCTAAAAGTCAACAGAAAATTTGCTGATTTCGACAAGGTAAATAACACCAGACTACGAAAAGCAAGCAGCCAATTAATTCCTGTAAAATCCTCCGTATCCGCAGTCGAACAATGGTCGTAATCCCTAGCACCCGCTAAGCAAGAGAAAATCAATCCAAATCAAGTATAGTTCTTGTCTTTGGTGTGATAATATGGTCAAAATGATCCAAGTTACTAAATACAGTGCACCTTTAACTCGTACATTTAAGCACGAAGCCAATTTCGTTGAATGGGGAAATTCTGATATTTCATACCGGAAAACGGTGCGACATCACAGACCATAGACAATCTAATCCTTTTTTAGTCGGTCGGAAAGGCGGTTAGCTTCAGGATATTGATATATCGTTTGCTCTCGTTATAGAGCCTCCATCAAACGGAAACGCCGCACACATAACAACAGCAAAATGACGAAGGTTTTCGACGCGGTTATCAAGTGTCTACTTTGAAAATGAAAAATAAGCGCGTTTGTCTCGTCCGAAGCGGTAGTGGTCGAGCCAGGGGAGGAAATAGACTAGTGCCTCGACTGGCCTCGAAAACAATAGCAAGCAAATGTGATGTAACTTCAAGGATAACTGTAGAAAGACTACAAAAAGGCGCAGGCTATTCATCATCTGACACGAATATGATGTACCGTATATACCCTCCAGTAATGTTAAGTAGCTGATTTTCCAATACTTCGGCTCATTTGGTTAAAAGAAAAATTGGCCGTCTGTGACAGCACGCATCGATTAATATTCTCCAATTGGCGAGTCACTGGAAGTAATGCGATTGAATAGCCAAGCAAGGCAGCACTGAATACGAGCAGATGGCAAGCAGAACGACCCAAGCTGTTGAAACGCTAGTCTTGTTATTATTTTAAGGAAATCGTTTACCACTACACTATCTTTTCCACACAGCGGCATCACTCGAGCGTGATTTTAACACCGGTATGGGAAACCTTCATCCAACTGATTGATTTCTAGTATACAACTGTTCGGGCATTCGCAAAGTCTGCTAACAGTTCTATAAACATTAGCTTAAATCCACTTTGGCATTGAGAGCAAGCAAACAACGTTGAACTATCGCACTCTGATGCAAATTACTTGTTCCATAGTCACACTGCACATAAATCGATCGTGCTTGTGTGTACTTAGCTACGTGACACGAAACCACCAACTAAATATATCATTATGAAACGAATGTTAAAATATGAATTATTCCAACATACCGGCATACACAGTTCCTCCACCACCAACTCCAATGATACCATGGATGTCGTAGATCTTTTTGAAGGAAGACGACGGTGTGTGTGTGCTAGATTCTCGTACAGCGTCGAGGGCAGGTGCGGTTTTACTTGAGGTAGTGGTTGCGTAAGAAGAGGAGGGTGTTGAGGAATTAACGCTTTGGATCACGGAAGCAGGATAGTAGGGAACAGAGGTTGGGCAACTATCTGGAGAACTGACTGGCCCGGCTGAGACTTGAGCGCTGGCTTTAACCTTTTTCTGCCGACTTCGAGTGTGATAACGTGGAGATGACGGTGTGTTTTCTGCTACAACCGCAGAACATGTCTGGGCTGTTTGGCAAGAATTAGCGGTAGTGGGTTGGTAGGTTCTTCCATTGCCGTTGTTGTTCAGATCGATCATTCTCGTTGGGCTCTGAACGACGGGGGAGACCATTGTCTGCTGTATGTAATTACAGGCAGTGGGAGGAACACCATTGGCGTCTTCTACGGGTGACGCATGAGCTGCTCCGTTCAGTTTGTTCTGGTTACGACCCTTTGCCGTGCTTCTCAAGAAATATCGCCCATTACTTTGATGATTCTCCAGCCTCGGCGGAATCGTCAATGACGAGGGAACTATGAAGGGTTTGGAATCACTCAAGGCGGCTGCTGGAATAGCTTGGACAATGTGGCCATCACGGGGCGACACCTTCTTGTTCGATTTGCGACTCTTTCTCAAATGACGCTCCTTCTGCGTTTGGTTCTCGTAGTTTGTAACTCTGTGGTTAGTACCAGCCGGTTCGGCGGAGACAAAAACTACATCGTCGTCGTTCTTGGAGCGCTTTTGCCTTTGCTCCTGTTCGCCTGATATCATGTCGCGAAGAGTGACGTCATCAACTCTGGCTGTGACGTCATCGGTGGTACAGGTCTCACAGGAACACAGGTTGATAATTTCTCCCTCGTTTCTTTGAAAGTATTCCTTTCTGCAAGGAATTTGTTTGTTATTATTTGCGGTGTCATCTGCCCTTCGTTTCCGCGGAGAGATACCATTCATGGAGGGGGTCGAGGAAAGGGATGAACAAGAGGAATAGGAGGATAGGGATGAGGAAGCGGACATTTTAAAATTCTTGGAAGAATACGAAGAGGAAAAAGAGGAAGAATCTTTGCACTGAACAGTGTACGGATTACTTGGGAGACTCATCGGTGTGGCATGAATACCGGCATAGGCTTGACTCAAACTTCCACCGACAGATCCGGCTGTTGGTGATGAAGGGGCGGATGACAGTGACATCTTAGAATCTCGCACAATGGTATAG
Source organism: Halocynthia roretzi (assembly GCA_013436055.1). Lineage (NCBI taxonomy): Eukaryota > Metazoa > Chordata > Ascidiacea > Stolidobranchia > Pyuridae > Halocynthia > Halocynthia roretzi. The sequence continues at coordinate 45,316 of QRAM01000140.1, read as the reverse complement.
TTGGACGACAAACCAGTAGCACTGAATCTGGTTTTGTTCTTCTGATTATTGACTTGCGCTTGATGTGCTTGGGCATGATGCCTGTGATGGTAGTGCTGTTGGCGCTGCGTCGGTGCTTTGTTCGATGGTATTTTCGATACGTTCTGTACTCCACCTACCATGGGGTTGCTCTTAAACAGATCGAACGAACTAGGGAAGCCTACATCGGACACTCCAAACAGTTGGTATTCGGTCGGAACTTGATTCTGGGATAGCAAGAACGTTGCATTGGAAGTGACCGACGATGCTTCGTCTGCAGCGATCATCACACATTGCGCCACATTCGAGTTGTCCTTCGCGTCATAGACCACAAGCGCGTCGCTGTTTCGATCCATGAAGTTGAATGTGGTATGAGGAGATGACATGACACTCGGGTAAGGATGGTCAGCACTTGCCAGGTTTGCCCAGAAGTTGGTTTGGTAGGCAGCAGCGGGTAAAACTAAGCTCGGGGCCTGGAAACTTAACGGATCCAGTGACATAACTGAAGGCTGGAATCGTTCGAAAAATCTGGTAGCAGTTCAAGGAAGTTGAAGGCGACACTTTTTCACTTCTTTAAGCTCTACAGTTAGTTTAAAATTATCATTATAAAAGTTGATATGTAGGCGATAATGATTTCTGCAAAGAGTATAAAATTTCGTTACAGTATTTAAAAGCACGGTACAGGTCTAAATTGATTTATACAGAACATTTCGTGGTGAATAACGATATCAAAATGATATGATAAACCGTAATTGGAGGAGAGCGATCTCGTTTCTACTATACCACTATAAACTGCTTCTGAAATTGCATACGATTAGAAGAAGTGTTGATACAGAAACTCAACGCAGAGGTCAATTATTCAAGCAGCGAGTTGGTAGCCCTACATTACTAGTTAAACATTTTAAGAGTAGTATAAACCAACGACATAGCGACTGGACAAACCGCTTCAATAATGATTTAGAAGATGATTTTACATAGCAATTACCTCTATCCATTATCTCCTATCTGCCTTTCCCTTCTACAATACGGTTGATAGCTAAAGTTAGCTAGTTCTAATCTGAAGGTCTGCATGATGAATTTATTATAATCGCATGTTTAAAACAGGAAACTGCGTATATCCTCGCTTGCTCGACAATCGTACTCAGCTGAGCAGCAAGGACAATATTCTATATATTCAACCGAGCTAGTCTTTCTAGAAGGAGAGCGAACACGAATATGACTTTACTCTATCTTGATGCCCGATTTATATCAGAACAGTCACTGCCAACAAGCGCGAAAACAGACTCGCGCGTAAACAAGTGCTACGCGTTTCGAAAGTGCGAATGCAGACTACTGGGTCCATCTCACCATCACCACATACATTCTTTCTATCTTGCGAACAAAGGCGATAACATCGCGATGCACTCCACACAAAAGACAGCGAAAATTAGTACAGTGCCGAGCTATCTAGTCTGTGCTGACTAGCCCAGCTGTGGTCGTTTACTATTCTTTTTTTTTCTGCGTTCCGATCGACCGAAGGCGACTGTTACTGCGAAAATGTGCAGTTGCTGTATTGTATTATGTAACTTGTCTGTCAGTATCTGCTACAAAATAAGCGCTGTTTTCATTAAGTGGTCTAGACTCGAGACGACGCTAAACTCAGTTTACAGTAACTGTACTGACATACAGGACGGAAAGAATGATTGCTGTAGAATTCGCCTATGTTTGCTGAATAACTTGCGAAGGTTGCGCCACCAAACTACACGTAACGCCAAATAAGAAGTAACTACAAGAGCCCGATGTCCGGATGCTTAATATGTTATACAAACTGACACCAACAGCTGCTCTGGCCGACAACAGTTCTAGGTGTAAACGAGGTAAAGCACACAGAAAGTTAATCTTGACATATATGCGGAATATTTGGAATGATCATCAGCAGGTGCAGCTTTGGACGTAACCAAACTAATATATAAAAAATTCAGTGCGTATATCAGAAATCCCACATTCTTACGTCCTCTATCCTTGTTATATATAGAACGCTTTGACGGCCGCCTGTCCGCACCCACTTTTCGAACACATCGCTGAAGTCGACCGTCTGACCAAATTTAGACATTGCGGATTTGGTTTGGTAGTCGAAAAAACGAATTGATAGCACAGTTTTGGTATGCAGCTCCGCACTGTTTACTGAAAACTTGAATCTGAATCACGGTTTAATGGAAACAGATTAGAATCGATTCCACTCACATATGGTAACCACAGAGGTACATGATACGGGACATGCGCCTAACTGAGGAACAGTACAACAAAGAAAGCAGCACGCCATCCGCCAAACCAGTTCTAACGTGATCGTTTCCAACCGATAAAAACAGACAACAAACTTCAGCTGAAGATAAAATTAGAATCCTTGTATACAACAGTTCAGGCGCAATTAGATGGAAAACACTTGAACACATTTAAGTGTTATCAGTGGCTGCTATTAGAACTGCGCTCATCAACAAGCACTTCGTAAACAGCTAACTAACAGCTTTAAACAATCTTCCTAATTTCCTTGCTGCATAACCCTAAAACACGTAATTTCGAAATTCATAGTTACCCGTAAACCTAAATAGGGACATTCCAGTTGGTCTATGCATTCATTACATGTTATGAACAGTCAACAATGACGGTGTCGATCTTTACAGCAGACACGAAAGCGAACATTTCTTATGCGCTTAAAGTACGTTAGTTCGGTTGCCGTTAGAAATTATTTATGATCCTTTTAGAAGTACATTTCGCTTATCTCCGTTGCGAGTCAATGTCGTAAAACATCGAGATGTTCGACGCCTCGTGCTACCCTTTCGGCTGTTTACCAAATAACGTAATAAATTGACCCAACCCGTATTAGATTCCAATTCCTATACCGTTTTCTTTGTTCGGTTGATTACTCAAGTATTATACGTACTTAACTGTACTCATTACTTGCGTATCACAGCTAAATTCCAAATGCGCCTAAAGTCATATGGCAACCACGTCAATTACCTTTGATATATACTAATCTTGCAGTAACCAACGAGAACCACCAATCACCAATCGCACCACATGATATTACGTCATGCCTTACGTCATTGATTTTTTTTACTCAATGATAAAATGGATGGAACGTATAATCAAGTAACTGAATAAAACGAATGCCAGTTTCAACGTCATTGTGAGCACCAACGCATAAAAATGAATAACGAGCTAGCAAGAGTTGCACAGCTGCGTATTTCTAGATCTTAAAAGGAAAAGCAAACTGGCAAGCTACGGGGGAGGTTCTGTTCTTGTAAGAATGCGCTGAGTGACAGTACTCGTCATTGTATTTAATAACATCATATTTTGTCATAAAATATCGTGATTTTTAGAATAAGACGCTGCTACTATACTATATACATTACACAGGAAATTATAAAGTAGAACAAGCAGACGAGTGATCTAATGATTAAATAATATTGTACTGTAAACAGTGGTGATAACCATAAAAGAACAGGTGACGCAGCGCTGGTGACTGTGTTAGGTATAGGTAGGCTCACCTGAATGCTTGTCAAACATAGAAATAGTATACCACTTTATTGCATGGTACATATAAGCTCATCGTATACTATCATTCGCCAGCCTCATTATTACCAGCACATCACATCTTTAAAATATCTTCATTTGCATAACCGAATCGTATTTTAAAGGTTAATAATGAAATTGGATTCGTTGATCTGCGTGGACAAGCTCGCGACTGATATTCATGCAGTCATAGATAACCTGCAATCAACCTATGACGTAAATGACGTCACGTCCGTTTCGCGTAACACGTACTGTTTTCCATTCATATATATTTCTCGTAACAGAGTTACAGATTCTGGAAGATGTCTGCGCTCTGCTAATGTGTGACATACATTCGATTTGTGAAAAATCACCTTTCCTCATATAGTTTATTATGTCACTTTCTGCTCTTCATTTGACTAGTATTCTATTCCTGGACTTTTATAATTTTATGAAATGATTCAAAGACACGCTCATATCGACAAAGCGATCACGGCAAAACATCCACCAGCTATGGTGAAATGCCATGAAATGAAATGGTGTTACGTTCTTTCTCTAGTCTAGAGTCTCTCACAAAGCCTTACCTCAGCATAGTGCCAACCTGGAACACACATAACAAAGAACTCAACTCGGTCGCAACCGTATTTAATTTAACGTTGGCTTTGTTGACGCCACGTAATATAATGCGGTCAGATGTACGAACACTGCCGACGTTATTGCGCAATCATCGAAGCAATATCCAACAAAACATGTTTTCCCTTGCAAAATCCCATACATTAACGTCAACAAGAACGGTGCTTTTTCTGGCTAGGGAAGCTATTCTCAACTATTGAACAGCTCGAAAACAAGCAAACAAACACTGCACGTATACAATAATTCCACCCAGGTAACATGTAGCCCACTAATAGCACTGAACTAAATACAATACAGTTCTGAATTTTTCATAAACTATACTACTCAATACACAGACTCTCTGGTGTGCTACTGAGAAACGCTTGCGCACACACAGGGAAGACATACCGCTCAAGTCAACACGTATCCCTGTACTGAAACTGAATACTCAGACATAGCTATTTTATCGTTAATCGACACGATTAGTGGCTCTGCTAAGGCCCACAGATTTCTTTTTTTTTGTTGCGTTAATTTCGATTTTATCAGATTTTATCTATTTCTAAGCACAATCTTTCTGACGAGGGCAAGTAAGACAACTCTCCTACCATCAACACATGATATCTTTTCGCTGGCGTCAGACTACTTTCGAAAGCTTATATACGACCTACAAGAGAAGAGAAAAAACTTCCCTCTTTTCTCTCTCATCTCTCTCTGGTATCATTAACGGCGGCAGCGGCGGCGGCAGCTAGAAGATACGGAAAATCTATTATGTTTTAGTTGGATAGTCGCTCTCTAGTCTTCATGTTCTCGACTCTCGTAAACGATTGGAACTGCGTAACCCGATGACCGTTCGAAAGTTGCCCAGGGGCGTTTGCCAACCCAACAGGCTCGAAAAAGAAAACGAAAAACGTCACTAGCGGTTTCGATAGAAGGCTTCATGCTCAAGACTTATGTTCAAGAAACAAAAAAACAAGAAACAATTTGAAACCTTTAATAACCAGTTACTTTCGTGATGTTTTCATCAAGTTTCTGTTTTTCTTCCCAAATGGATTTATTTTGGACGACTGATTTGTCAACGCAACAAAAGCTCAAAATCAATAAAACCGCGACTTCGCATGGTTCATACTGTTTACAATATTCCTTTGCCTACATATCGATCATGGGTCCCCAGTCTGGATCCACACACTTGCTTGATACGAAACGCCGCAGATGCTAAGTTTGCAACGACATCGACCATCAACACACTACAGTGCTAATCTAAGGCCACTACATAAAAACGCCAACAACAAACTTCTGTACTGTGGCATGTTTATAAGTCTTTTCCAATTCACGTACTGTATTACTCACTGAAAGATCAACAATATCTAACGTGGATTTTCTTTATGACCAATGCGATAAATATGTTGTTCAACTAGATCTGTCGGTTGATGCCTTGTGACAAAAACAGTACTTTCATGCAACAAGGTAATCTGTATTAAGTAAACATGTTTACTGGTGGCGGGACTATTGAAATTCAATTGAATAGTCAGCGTATGATGCAGACCGTACTTCCCGCTGGCCACAGTGATATACGCGGGATACGCTATATTAATTTACACTAACAACTTGATAAAAATAACCTCTCGACTGAAGATAATTGGTCGTTACGAAACATTCGAGCACAACAACTACATTTGCCAGAGATATCCCATTGTTTGGATCGGTGTTAATTACTGCCATGTAGACGACTCATTTCGTTCGGTATGAAGATTATATTCAAGTAGAGCTCTCTTCAGGGCTAGACAAATTATCCCATACCAGTAGTTCCCCAGTAAACAAGTAATATAACATTGTATGGCATAAGGATACAACAGATCGTGCTCGAAACGGCAGTACAGTATAATATTCTACAGGAGTCCTATATAGAACTAGAGCGTTGACGCAATTCGCTTTTGCGTTTTGTCCTGATCGATTGAACATTGATTTTACCGAGGCAAGAACTTTTAGAACACATAGGGTGACACTTTTGCAGGTATTAATAGCATAAAACCTATTACGCGTCCAAGAAAATCACGTCACATTTGTCATATATAAATGCCTACAGGACCCGAAGTCCTTTGTTTCAGTAAAGCAGCAACGCCCATCCCATTCTCAGAATGATATAGCATTTTATAAAATGGTATTAGCAACGCTTAATGCACGTCGCCAGGTTTTTTATTTGTGTTGGAAGGCAAGTATGGTCTATGTCCCGATAATACCTCCTGAAATCATAGCTAATTATAATGCTATGTGTCTTATGGATCATCAGCTGCGGTGGAATGTTGGCTAAACATTTTCAGGAATCGTGCTAGCTGTCGACCTGAACTAGACCCGCCATCACACTATAATTTGAGTTTTCCTCCAATATTCTTTCGTACGTGCTCAATTTTCAAATTAGTTCGGCCCGTCAGCACTACGGGGAATGCTGGATACTTTTGGTTTCCGCAAACGACTACGCTTCCAGTCAAAACCTAATTGATATAATATGCTGTGTTTCAATGTCATCACAATCACGATTATTTCTACAAACTTAGGGCCTAATTACAGGCTTACCAGCAGTTGTGACGTAAACTTGCGTAACAGAAACCGCACTTAAAGCCAACAATACGAGTCCGAGTAACGGAATGATCGCGTCGGGATCCAGGACACCGCGGTAGAAAAAACAGTATACACTAATAAAGCTTTCCTCAGCTTCAGTAACAACCACATAATTATTCATATCCATTGTTTCGATTACCGTACCTATCCGTGATAACGTAATCGCGATAGTTCGTAGGAGGCGATAATTGGCGATGTTCCTCAATTTGGCAGACAATCTTTGTAACGCATTCGACAGGTATGTCAAGCCATTATCGTTTACTTTAGCAAATACGCGAGATCGATAACGATTGGCAAATTGTTGCACTTTCGCTTGGTCGATGCAGCTGCATGCCATATGCTACCAGCCCTTACTTGCAGCTGTTAATCTACGCTATTGAACGCTCAATTGACTCAGTTCAATATACTGATAAATCAAATACTCTGGGCTATAACATGGCACTATACACTACAGTAAATCTTACAGTTAGTACTTGACAGCACGGTTCCAACTGAACATACGATGTGTGCTCAGCACAACGATTGTAATAAACAATATATTTTACGGACGTAGAATGGAATAATTCTGTGGTGTTGTCTTAGTTACAATTAACGTGGTGGATATCCAGCACGCAAATGCTACAAATGAGTCACTTTGATCAGATTATCATGACTATAGAAGGTTAACAGCTGCGTTATTATTTGGCGTTTCGCTTTAGTCCTGCTATAAATTTGCATCTTTCGATGAAAACCAATCGCAATGTAATAAACACAGCAGTACATTATGTCAGTCATCACGCTCAACATAAACCCGTTACCTGGGTATATCTCATCCACATAGCATGTCATTATGCCAGTCACAGGAAAAGATTATTGTGCAAAGAATAGGGATGATCGGGTCACGGGAAGAGTCACATGGACGCAGTATTTCGGAAGTGAGTGGAAACAGTGGCTTGTAAATAAACATGACCTGGTACACTGCGGCCGCGAAAACGTTAAATGCCGAATAAAAAATACGATTAGGGAGTACAGTATAGTTTATTAAATTCTCTTATTTGTAATATGTGCACATCGATATTAGAAGAATAATAATGAATCTTAAACGAGTTTTAATAACGAACGATTATTGTTTTGATCGAAACCTCCCAATATCGGACCAAAAATTCTAAAAGTTTGTCAAAAATCATTTCAGTTATTATCATGTTTCGATTTGATAACTCACTGAAATGATGTCTTTCAGACAACACGAAAACAAATACTTGAAAATATATCTGGTATCGATGAAAACAATTATAAGAGCAATAAAATTACGACGGTAATTGCTTTTTCGGCAGAAACACGGTAGATTACGAAAATATCAAATAACATCTAGAAACACAATTTAGGCAATCGTTTGAAAGTTGACGTTAAAGAGACCGCAGCCCGTATAATCCGTTTATTAAAAATTCGGATGAAATTCTCACGGAAACGATTCAAATGTGCATTAACTTTACTTTTCAGTACCAGGCTAAAACAGAGATAAATTATTATTTACCTGTCTATTTCTGTCAATAATTCTTACGTCAGGATCGAGGTCGTAAAGACTATTCTTAGCAGCTGAAATAAGAGTTAGTGATAAACCACTATGACGTAGAGCTAACACATCACAGGATTTCATCAAGTATAATTAGACTAGTGACAACGTTATTCGTAACATTACACTTCTAACAAAATAGGATTGTGAACTGGCTTTATAAGCGAATTCTGCCCAGGATTCCACAAATCATGTACTCACAGAATTAAATCTTCCACATCTACAATAAATAAAATTCCTATAGTACATTTAATTTCTATTTGACCTGATCTATAGTAGTTCATAATTAAAACCACACATTTCAATAAAAATTGTATGTATAATTTTAATTACACAGTATTTATTTCTACTGTGTCTACTTCTGCAATCTCAATAAGTCGCCAGTGAAGTAAAGGTACTTACTCTATATCACAAAGTGAAACACCAAAAACTACTGAAATTGCGTTACTTTACACGATCTGCCTTTTTACCAAGAGTCCCAGAAGTGAAAGTATCACAACCGAATAAAGTCCTATGTAAAAGACACGGCAGGGGATTTTGGTAACAAAAAAAATCTGAGAAATTCCCAACTGCATAACTTCATGCGCCGATTACACCACTCCGAAGTAACACATTGAAATACCGTTATTAAATATTCGATTTTACGCTTAAATGTTTATGTATAAACTGTTCTAAACGACTACTTTGTTTTTCACCGACCCATCACGAAGGTAATCAGTCTGATTTACATGTTCGCCGTAAAGTTACGCCAGCCATCCTAAACCTGACTCTCCCGTAGTCCATTGTTCGAAGTATATAGCTACTTATAAATAGAATCGTAGCTAGCGTGTACCTTGTTGACAATGCAGGGTAGGACGGCTACGATAAGGTTGGGATTTTAAACAGGTGCGTTCAGGTGCGTCAACGTATTTCGCACCTTAACTATTTCTTTGAACAAGCAAGTGGAGAGATTCGGATAACGTGAAACATTGCAAACTTTCAATACTTGGCAAGGCACCATTGATGTCCAAGTGGCATAAAAATCTATTGGTGTATGCTCACGACCTATCAACAGACAAATTAAAAACATGCAATGCCGGCCAACGGTTACCCGGAACCATTAAGAGTCTAGTTGTACGGAACAAAAGAACGGGTGATAATATAAACTGATGGACGGGAACGACAGTATGTGACAGCAGATAGGATGAAACTCTGCTACACTGACTGTATGATGATTTGGATAATTGTAGACAAAACCGGTTGAAGCTAGTCATCAGAGTAAATTCTTGTCATCCTTGAGTGATAAGTGTAACAAGTTTCTAATTTTCAAACTCGTAATAAAAAGACTGTGTGAAGGAAACGGGGATTGAATATAAAAGGGGATAAGATAGGTTAATCAAACTACGAGTACTTCTATTCTTGGAAATAAATAGTGTACTCGCAAAGTGTTATTCTCAAAGACTTAGGGTGTATAAATGCTAATTGTTACTGCAGTTTACTGGGTAGAAGATAATTTCATGCGTCGCGAAGCAGACATGCCAAAACGTTGTCAAACAAAAAATTCAATGTAATGCCAATTGCGGTTGAACAGTATATATCATAGCGTGGCATCGTTCCAGTATCGTGCAATAGGGTCGGTGATAGAAACTATTGCAATGGTATATGTTTGAAGGCAGCAGATATTCTCGAGACGCGAAAGTGGAACATGCAATGAAACGGTAATTAAGAAGGGTTCAGATAAACTAACGTGAAACTATTGTGAAAAGATATTTCAGAATAGGCAACAACCCGATTGTTATGAAAGCAATATTGCAGCGAAGGGATGCTGATCGATAATCGGTTTGTTATTGTTTAAACTTCAATAGCTCGTCAAAGAACCACAGATGAAACGAGTAGGATGAAACACGTATCAAGATTTAATTATAAACGATTATCCTACAATATTACGGCTAATACGACGAGCTCGATCAAGTCGTAAACCCCGCTATTCGTAATATGCGAAACGCTTTTTGGCACCAGGGATGATCTTCGGAACAACACTTAAATTCCGAAACTCTGTTAGTTTGCATACTGCATGGGGATTGAAAGTCTACTTTTGTGTGGCCGTCAAGTGAAACTGCATTTGATTTCCATCAGCAGTTCTACAAATCGAGATGTGTTAGAGAAATTTACACTCTATACTTTCTACTCTATTTGTGAGCAACAAATCTTGGGCTCATACTGGAATAATGATTCCTACTGAAGCGGAAAAAGGAAATTCGTAGAGCGACATCTAGTGATGGTTTTGAGTTATCGATCATAGTTGGCAAAGTGCTAAAAATATTTTCTACAAGGTGACCCATGTAGCCATTTCGTGGTCTATCATCCATAGACCAAAAACTAACGACGTGACGTATGACAATAATAACACAGAGAACATTAAAGTATAACATTTAATAACAAACTAGCAAAGAAGATTACATTCAACGAATGGCAACGCCTTGTGAAATCGTTTTTCAAAACCCAACCACTGAACGATGGTATTTATTTTAGCACGACGGAAACTTTACGACAACTCATCGATGGGATTTGATTGGCTTATATCGCTGTCGTTCTGTTTCGAAGGTATTAATTAAAACATCGGAAATGACTCTTGCAACACGGTGTAAGGCGGATTTACTTTCAGAACTACAGTCGAAACTGTTTGGAATGTCGCTAGGCTTTCAAAGAAAACAAAAGCAAGCGCTGTTACCGGTTGTTAGTCCTTTCTTTGTGCTTAACGCGAACCTGTTATGCTTTGTTCCCGTTTTCGTCTACGAATAACACACATCACCGTATAAGGCTGAGCGTCTCATCAGTTCGATATCTTTATTCTATAGTGTTCATAAGGTGAAAAAGATTCATTCGACAGTTCACGTAATCCGCTTGGGTTCATGCACGTATATTAAATAATGCAGACAACGATGAAAAAAAAGGTGATTTTTCACTGTCATTATAACGTTACACGTCGTGGAAGCATTAACCAGATACTGTACTGAATTATGACATGACTCGGTAGAACAACGGTGCAAGGTTTCAAATTACACCAAGGAGTAAGCCTTGTTAGTTTTTGTTTACTAAATTCATTCTGTACAGTGTACTACCACTGGAAACGAACGTTTCAACATAAGAAAAGCAAAATAATAATATTAATTATCGTGGTCAGATTACAATCCCCTAGTGTGATATAAACCTATAATGTAATAATGTTATAGTTTTAGAAAATTACGCAATATAACTTAGACGAGATGTGTGGTATTATTGCTGTACGATAATACTGAGTTTCAAAGGTCGCTTCCTCGTACAAGTAGCGACATCTCGATTGAAGCTGTTCGCTTTTGATGGGAATGCTTTCGGGACACTCATTGTATTGCCAATCGTCTCTAAAGACTAGGCGTCAGACAGATATTGAACACAAAACAGTGAAGAGTGTAAGATTCCCTCTACACTATACAGTCGATTTACACACAGACGCGTAATACTGACAGCTATTCTAAAAATAGACAATTGGACAACGCAAGAATAAAATCACTATACAGAACATGTATTTATAGCACGAAGGTAAAGAATAGACAAATTCGAAACGGAGTACTCCCCATATATAGTACTCGAATGCCCGCAGCAGCTTTTATCGTTCTCATGCAAAATACCTTAACGTGCAACATGTGGTGTGTATATTGGCCTGCGAAAGAAATAGAAACGAAGCAGGTTCGTGTTGAGGACAAATCACGCGACCAGAGAGCAGTTAAAAATGCGAAGTCATTTTCTTTATCGATAACAGCAAACCCGCTCGAAACAGCCAAGGTTTAACATAATACCATTTACTGGAAGTTTACGGGAGCTTGATATCGTGCGTGTGGGCGTGTTTACGGTACATATGCGATTTGTTGAAGAACCTATCCTTGAATATCGTTAAACATGCTAGATTTAATAAATATCAGCAATGAAAACACGGTGAATAACGATTTCTTTTTGTTTCACATAGCTTTAATGCGTGCCTGATTCAATTAAACAAAAACCAGGTCAAACAGATCACTCAGTATAAAAGTTACTTGGTTGGAAGCCACAGAACAATTTCAAATTTACGTAACCGATTTCAGATACTGCTGCTGTTTTTGCACACTGTATTAAAGAGCAACAGAGCTCCTCCAGTACGGTATGACACACCATACGTATAGAAAAATAAAACTGCAGCTATTGACTCTAGTCAGCGCAATTACCTAGTGCAGGAAATAGATACCACCACAATGACTATAAAACAGTAGAAGCACCGCGAGCAGCCGCTACCATGCATTCTTTATAATTTGATCATCTAGATTCTAGATCAAGGAACTGAAACCGCATGTAGTACACAATACATAGAGTTCAGTTGCCCATTCCCCATAGCATTCTATTATGAATTTATGTATAGGAATTATTTTGCCCCCGGCTAAAGTGAGGCTGGCAAAACGATGAATCTTTCCCGCTGGTAGGAAATTTCGTACGTTGACGTGAACAAATAAAACGTGCCCGTACTCGTAAACAGTGGTCACACTACCAAGTCAACGAACTGCTAGCAACATTTGCGCTCGGAATTAGATGGTAACAGACGCGCACACAAAAATCAAATACTCAACGGACCATATATAGATTGCCAACGACAGCGTAATTTCGATCTTGTTATGTAAACGACCACGAACCAGCACGATTGCCACGTTTGCAATTACTGGAATTTTCAGTCGCAAGATCGTGTTCGCGTAGGAACATTGCAAGCAACAAACAACTCGATCTCTTCCCCATTGGGTAAACAATTCTTCGAATACACTTCTATGCAAATGCTACATGTAAAGTGTTGTTTGTCGAAAACAGTGGGGATATGTGTTTCAATGCAAAAAGGTAATTTTCTCGCTTCCGTCTAAATATTTTCACGCGTTCAACAAAAACAAAGGTTCAGCTTTACAAAAAAAGAACACGACCTATCAATAAATCATTCCGTGCAAGTTACAGCATATTCTCTAGTTTAGCTCTCGCTCCGCATATCGTATCGCACATAAAATGAGGTTTTGCTAGGCTAGGCTAGGCTAGGCTAGGCTAGGCTAGGCTAGGCTAGGCTAGGCTTGGCGTCAGACAAATTTTTTTCTTGCACCAGTAAAGTTAGGTGGCGCCGTACTTAACCGCATGTTATGGGTAGTCCATCAGTGACCTCTACTTTCTTAATCTAATCAACAATCGTTCTCCACCCTCTACTGCAAGCCACGATCGAGCCACAGTGGGAGTTAGCAAGTTAATAGTGGTTTACACTTGGATGGACATCTGTTTGGAATATCAGTAAACCTCAATCGATGAAGTACATGCATATATAGAAAAAACGTACAGTCTCTTTCATTTACTGTAATAAGCAGTTCTTTTTTGACGAAATAACAAAGCAATCCAGCCTTAATACGCTATACTACGTCGAGATCTTATGAGAAAAAGCAACATACCTTTCGTTCAACAGAATCCCTTCTTCAGATTAATTGATTAGTGCTGTAAAGCGGTTGGAAACAGACATTCCTCTGCCTTTGTAAGAAAACGTATTGAACTGGAGTGGTTGTGCGGCAGTGCGCAATATGTTGCCAACGGTTTACGTTACCGGAATCGCTATAGCTAAAATTTAAAGGAGCAAAACACTATGCAATTGTTTACAATACGTAACTTGACCTCTGAACGTTTCTCTGGTTCACTTTGACTACTTGTAGCCCTTATGATAGAATTACTTAGTTTAGTTCAGTAATTAAGTAGCAATACGAGTAATATTTGTTAAAGAAAAGCGAAGCTATGAAACGCTGTAGTCCTTTATTCGAATTAAACAGCTGATCGCCATTGCTTATACACGCCTCCATTCAACTTTATGATCACCGAACCGTCACGTACTAACGGAGTATATACGCATCCAGAGTGACATCTGGTAAGCTTATGTCGATTCCAACCAGCGTGAGCAATGCGCTGCGGAGTGCGGTTGGAATAGGAACGTTTGAGTCGTTTGCTACGCAAATGTATTCTACAATTCACTTCAAAATAATCTTGAGCAAGATATGCTGTACATAAATCAAGCCCTTGCAGACAAATTTATTTGAACCATAACACCATATTGAACTTTAAACTCAACAAAAATACATAAGATATCGAAAACATTCGATAAATATATTACTTAGATCTGACATTATCCGAAATATGCACCAAGCTCCGTTCGAAGTTGTGTCGTCGAATATCCCATCGATTCTTTTGCCTGCAGGCGAACGACGTTAGATTTTGTGAATCGTATTGCTCATTCACAAGTAAAACCTAACAAATCTTCTGAACTATTTGAATACACTTTTACCTCGGGTACTTCGGGCTGAAGAAGGCGATATACACGCAAATAGCCCCGAAAAAAATACAACCTCCGCTGGTCAATATTAACGTCAACCAGCCGGCGTCATAGGACATGATGAACTGTGGGTACGTATCGTAATATATCTGTGGGGCGTATTTGCTTCCTTCCATAGCGGTCAAAATACAAGAAAACAGAGCGCCAATTCCTTCGAAACAGTTTTTGACCAGTTATATCCGGTTGAGGTATTTCCGAAATTAAAAGAAAAAAAATTACCTGCTACGATATAGAACACGGCGCAGAGTAAAGGCTTCAACACCAAAGTACATTTTGCTGGAGGAGGGTCGTATATCATTCCCATGGTCTGCAAAAGATTCATTTGAATTTTTTCTCCCTATTGACTTGAGGCATAGTTAACACAATCTGCTGTACCATTAATACCGCTGGAAAGTAGAAGATCGCTTGGACATATGCTCCCAAACTCACTGTACTCAGTTTCTGCCAAAAGCACATGTCCGGATCAGTTCCACAATCACCGTCGAAGCAATTTTCCAGAATCTGAATACCGATCAATACTATTATTATTACTCGAAAGAAATTGGTCTACGCAATAAAAATAACAGGATTTTAAAACACTCCAGCAGGATATATTATAAACCTCGGAAAAGGTCATACATCCACCTCTGTCGTTATTGGGCGGTATTAGCTGGCATAATGTAGTCAAAGTCATTCCAAATGGCGTTTCAGTGTGGTTTTGTGCTTCGTTCATGGCCAGTAGCTGCTCTTGAACACCGGGCAAAGCTAAAAACTCGTCGGATTTAACCTACAGACGAAAAGTGAAGGACAAAACTAACTCATGACAAGTATCAATGATGCAAAAATGAATGTGAGTATTTCTCGGCGAATCCCCGTTAAAAATACTTGGTGGTATTACGGGGACCACCTGTGACTTGTTCAGTACTATTATACTTTTTCAACTGCTTTCATCTCATTCGTAAAGTAGGTAGAATTCCTGAACGTGTTGAAGTACGGGTTACACATGATGGGCTTGTTGGGAGCGTTGAAATCAGACATGTTAAGTATCACAGGTCCGTGCATGAGCAGGTCGTGTGGTACGGACAAATAGATGTAGTTGCTGGTCAAAGTGGAAATCATAGTCGTTCCTATATAGATGTGAGTTAGCTGTGCAAAAAAATAATTCCCCTTGATAACAGATGCTAGAAAAGAATTGTCAAGACCAAGGATAACCTACCAGCATGAAACTCCCCCACATATCAAGCTTATGGAAAAAATTAAGATTTTTCCTTTTTACCGTGGCGCTAACCAAACCCTGCTCGGTTATTTCCTTTCCCATTGTTCAATTTTTGAAGTTCAGATCAAGATAACAGAAACAGGCAAAACTTAAGTATCTGTTAGAAAACTGTCCGTCGCCATCTTCAAATCAATTCAAAGCGCTTGTGACGTCACAAAACATTTTTATTGCCCTTTAGCACCACCCCACAATGAGAGGATATAAAGGCCTAGGCAGTCTTTATTGCTCTCTAGCACCACCACACAAAAGATGCTAGAAAAGCCTGCGAGTGTGCATTCCTTATACATCAATGTAACCTTATGTTCCAATTTGCTCACATAACAGTGACCTGTACACAGAAATTGACCCCGATAACATTTCAAACGATCGCATGCACATTATAAATCTACTTATATTTATTCGATTCTCAAGGACAAAATTTTCACACACTAATTCCGATAAAATAGTTTCTCATACCTTGTCCTTTCAACTTAAATGATTACCAAAAGCTAAACATTCCGCTCACATATCGGTTTCAGTATTAAATATGAACTGCAGCACTTTTATATCAAAAATTCCAAACCTCCACTATGTATTTGTACATCTATTTTGCTATAATAAGTAGAAGATATACAAGATATCCTTAAACTTTAAAAAAAAAATTAATTCAGTTTCGGAGTAGCAGAGGTGAAGAACTTCTAATCTAATTGCAGTATTCAATTTGCCCAAATGTGCTATATTGCAGTTCAAATTTCTGATAAATTTCAAGGAAAATTCACCTTTAAATTTATTTTTACAATACTTTTAAATTTTTTTTTTACATATACATAGTGAAGCTATGATCACGAAAGAAAATTAGAACAACTAAACTATGCATACACAGAAACAGTAAAAGCTTCAAGGCAACTGAACATAGTATTCTCCAAACTAACATAATATATGTGTTCATAAAATATGTACACATTCTGACTCTATAGAGATAATTAGCTAGATCAATGATTGAAATAAAAACATTTTACACAGGTACTAATGATATAAAATTACTACCCAACTACCACTTCTTCTACCGTGAGCACCTGCTATTAAACTCTCAGCTGACTTGCGATCTGCAGCATGCTTTTCAAGCCGGGCATAAAGGCGGAAATTTCTGAAAAGTTGGAGCTCGACACAATTTGGGTGTGCTGACGAAGTGCGGAAGTGTAGTCTCTGGCGCTGACAAACTGTGCCACTTGGTGGAGTCCAGAAACGATGTTTGGAGATAGCTGGTTGAAAAAAATCAAATGAAATTGTAGAGACACAATCGAAGCTCATTAAATCAATGTCAGAGGAAACAATTTCATACTGTATTGGCTCTTAATTTATCATAAAGAAATTCAAGTCTTCGCTCGCAATCATCCAATTTCCTTTTGGTTTGCTGTAAAACATGGGAATTTGAAATGTGCCGTTTTATTTACTCATGCAAAGTCTAGTCAGGTAAGTTGATCTTACAGCATTCGAAGCATTTTCAAGGCACTTTTTGATCGCACCTTCGAAGTGCGTTTGAAGTATCTGATGCTCAGCTGGGATCGGAGCCTTCGGAACATCTTTGAGGGCAGCGGTGGGAACAGATGGAGCAGGAGCCTGTGGCTGGCAAGTGAACTCAATAAATATGATTGAGAATAGCATAATAATAACTGAGATTTATTATATATTAAATAGCAGCCTGACTATAGACTTGGTCCTAGGTCTGTTACTATATTGGACTTCCAAAGAAGCATATTTGAAACACTCACCTGTGCTGGCAGAGGTGCACCTGGTGGACCGCCAGGTTGATTGGTGTAAAGCGATTCACTCACAGGAGTCATTCCAGGGTGCATCAGGTTGGGACCAGGAACCGGCATGCCAGGGTCGGGCATCGATCTATTAGTTGGCGTCATGATGTTGTAGTTTTGTGGTACGAAAGGCTGAGGAAGGTTCTGCAAAGTTGAAGATATAATGAAAAACACAGCATAATAAAACTTCATTGAAGCAATTGACTTCAGTGCAAATTCATTACATGCAATAATCACCACAAACATAAAAACATGCATGAGATATTAATAGATGAATACTGCTGGTCATTAAGGAAATAGTAAAATGCAGTTAATCGAAATTAGGGAGAGAAAATAATCTGGGAAAGCTAAATTCTTGCAAATGTTTTTCCTCTTTATAGTTTACTATGAAAGTTTAGTAAGATGAAATAAAATAAATCACGATAGCATAAAAATGCTATCATTAGCTTCTTAAGCTTAATCTTGTCATATATATGTACACAGATCTCTAAAAGAGCTGGAAATCAGAACGCTATCAAAATATGAAGGTTGAAATTGAAAGGTGCAAAATCAAGACTTGAAATTAGATCAAAGTTTCAAACATTTCCTGCACTTGTATTTGTTTCTATATTTTTCAATCACTTCTCATTCCTCAACGATAATATTAAGTAGGAATTATCTTTTACAATCTTAACATTTAGTTCAGTTATTCCTTTTTTTTCGATTGTTTCCAATAGTGAATAGAATTTTTGTCCATTCAGATTTCATGTCCATATATATATAGTCTCATTATTCACTTGCTCTGCCTGTGACACCAGTTCAACAGTAAATGGCAACTGAAGCGTCGGTTTTCCCAAAGGCGAAAGTGGCTTCACATAGTCCATAAATTTGGAAAAAATCCCTTCGTTCTTATTCTGATTTTGAAGTTGAAAAAATTGAAATGACGTGAACCTTACTAATGAAATTAGTGAAAAGATGAAACAGATGAAATGATTAATATCCATTAGGCAGCTACATGTTACTACTACTGTGAGAAGGGGATTGCACACGGTTCATGAAACGGATTAGGAGAATTATTCGATTCTAAGCAAACAAGCACTGGACACCTGGTTGCTTCCGGCCGGTATGGTCAGAGTGGTCCTTCCCTGATGCGACAAAGGCATAACACCTCCGGGAGCAGGAGGAGTGAATACTCCGGTGGAGTGTGTCAGCAGTGTAGAGGTAGGTGTCAACAATGTCATAGAGGGGGTCAACAGAGTAGTTGTTGTCGGTGTGAGAATAGTCTAAGTAATCAAAAAAGGCATTCCACAGCTAATACTAGGCGTTTGTTATTAGTCATCCATTGTAAATGATATTGCGAAATTAACTCACCTATATATACGAGGTATGAATAAAAACACAGTCACCAAATATAGTGTCATGCAAAACATAATAAGTAATAATAACATGCAGAAAGCATATGCAGAGACATATATAGGCAAATGATGACAAAACTATATATGACTTGATCAAATATACATTTTGATAAAGTGAAAGCAAGCTATGTCCATATGCAACAGTATAAAGGAAAGTAAAGGTAAATCTTACCTTCTTCTTGCGTGGCATCCTGTTTGGGTCCAATGAGGGTGGATCGTTCCACGCTGAAGCGTTTGGAGTCAAACCGCTTGGGATCCTTTGTTCTTGGGCTGAAGGTGCCTGAATAGTTTGGGACTGTGGCACCAAAGGTGCAGAATTCATTAGTGGCTGTGACTGATAAGTGCTGGCAGGTGTCTGGTTTGAGATTCAAGAAATTTCAGATTGGTAATCAATGGTGTCATAGATAAAAAGTTGTACAGAACTATACAACTACATTATAAATAGCAAAGTGCTCTTCTTACCAGCGAAGCGGAACCAAATGGCTGCATGGGATAGTGAGCAACTGGACCGGGTCCTGAATCTTGAGGTACATACATATTAGTAGGGGTGGGAGCTGAAAGAAATAGTAAATTAAACAAAACTAAGATCGTAAAACAACAACTTATTATGAAAATATATACAAGATATACATTCAAAGATCTCCTACACACATACCTACATATGCCGGTTTGATTTGCAACCCTGATTTAGAAGCGTATGGGTTATTTCCTATCGTATCATTTCTACGACCGTCAGGGACAATGCCCGGGCTGGATTTTTGTTGCAATGTGTTACTTGGTTGGTAACTTGTCTGCAAGTGTAAGTGAAAAAAAGAAATGTAACAGGATCCCATGCTGGGATACACAAACAATGAAATTGCCTAGGTGTACATACCTGCAATTGAGACTTGGTGCCATAGCTAGTCTGGCCGAAAGTATGAGTTTGCTTCGATGATGCTGGGACAACAACATTCAGTTAAGCTAAGATACAATTACACAAGAATTTCTTCATATAAACAGCAAACCTTGTGCAAGATAAGCTTGTTGTTGATATTGCTGATTAACTTGAGGCTGCTGCTGCTGTTTTGCAGCGGTAGTGCCGAGAGCATGCATTAACCTGTTTTTTAAGACTTTGATTTCCATCTGTATATGAAAACACAAGTAGGTACAAATATGAAATGAAAACACAGCGATAACTAACGATCATTAAAAACATTCCCAGGACGCTACCTTATCGCTCGATTCCGGAAGATAATTTTTTGCGGCTTCGAATTTACCTTGCGAAGCTAGTATGCTCGCATAAGTGGCAAACTTTTGAGCTGTGGCCTCGCCCACAATGGAGTTATCTTGAACAGCCTTCTGTAACACCATTACTTTTTCTACTAGATCCTGAAAAAAAGTATCGGTTATCCACCATTTTGAAGAGATAACATATATATGTATGTAGTTTCGGAATTTCTTTGCTAACATGTAAAGATTTTGAAACGGGTTCGCCTTCAGCTGGTTGTGCTACAGCTTCGTCCCAACATTTTACCAAGCGTTCAACGTTTCCAGAACATATATAACATAGACATGCAAAAAGCTTATGAGACGGGCTGGATTCTAGTCTGCTACCTAGTTCATCTGAATAGATAAGCAAGTTGTTACTGCTAGAACAACTAAAAGAAAATTTGAAGATATGCTCAGGGATAAAAATTCTACTAGAACTGTACCGGACAATTTCACCATTTCATCCTTGTTGGCATAAGTCAACAATGTTGCTAATGCCTCCTTCCAATTAGCGAGATCACACGTCTGCACAATATCTTCCCATTTCCTCATTGAAACGGCGAACATGAGCTAAAATGAATAAAATTAGTTCTTTGAGACTGATAGGATAGTGATAGGATCAAGCAATACTTATGTAACATTTTACCTGTCTAATTTTAGATTTTGAACGAGCAAAATATTCTTTTTGAGTCCGTTCAAGCAGAGACGAACCTCCAGCGATCGCCAGCACGATGGCATCTGCCATTTGATTCTCGCTCAGGCACAGATTCACGGCCGACTCATAGTCTCCAACAAGAAGAGCCTGGCTGATCAAACTATCGGGATCTTTGAAAAAATGAACAAAAGATGAATAGATGATGACGATGATGAGTTTGAACTAGAATTTCAATTTGGGAATAAAGTGCTTAGAACTCACACCTTTTGAAAAACAATAATGTAATCTACAAATTGGATGAGTGCCACAACTAGGGCAATTTATAAATTCTTTCATTCAACCACGACCTCCCAATCATGCTCGATTTATCGTGAATAAATACTAGGGAAGTTTCATTCTCGTACGTTCCGTATTCATGAATTACAGTAAGACAATGAAAGGCTGTGTTCAGTATCGAGAATTATTAACAGTATCTTGTAGTGAGTTTGTAATCACGAGACTTTTGAAGTGTTACCGATAGATTAAACCGATTAAACCATTTTTCCGATTGTTATTAATGGCGATTTAAATCATTCATAGTAGAAAAAATTTCAGTGTACAATGTAATGAGTCAGAAAACAAAGAGCTGATATTAAAATACAGCTCCATCAATAATTGATAGGGATAATAGCACACGAAACACAAGATCCATTTGAATTGCTGAAGTTGATACTACAAGTAAAGAATACTTTTGTCATTGATCCATAGACCTAATTTGAGTACAATACAAAAGTAAATAAAACTATATTTTACAAATAAAGGAGCAAAATTTTGAAAATACTAAGCTTCATGCCTTTCAACACCGATCCTGTCGAAGGACTAGCTTACAAGCCGATAAGACAAGAGTCACAACAACGCCATGCAAAAGAAGATCGTTATAAGAACAGGAGAATAAAAGTGGGGTCTGGAAATTATAGTAGAAAGAAATCGCCTTATCGTTCATCAGAGAAAAGTAAAAGAAATCAAAAATATGTTGAAAAATATACAGCAAGGACAAATACAAGCAGAGACAGAGGTGAAAATACAGAAAGGAATCCTTCTGATGAAGGTAGTGAGGAAAAGAAAAATGGAAAGCTGCTCGACATAAGAGAACACAATAGAAGTACAGACAATGGAGACAAGATTTCTTATCACCTTTCTTTGCATCACAGAAATGCCAATCGGAAAGAGGTAAAGTATTTGTAATAAAAATTTGAAAATCCACCATCCAGTGAATTACTAACACTACTTCTCCATAGAATTCTGACATCCCGCTCAATGCAGAAGTCAATGTATTGAATCAAGATTCGGAGACTGGTTTCTGGAGTTCAATCGAAATAAAGAATATGCATCAAAGTACAAACAAACTAGCACATCCTAAAAACAATGGTAAGGACATAGTACATCCAGCAGAGAATGAAATTCTAACGGATAGAATGCACGATCTCAGACTGTGTTCGACGAGACAAGATTACAGCAAAACAGAGTACTCAGCAATGACAGAAGACACTTCCCACTATCATCGCCAGATTCAACAGAGTCAAGGTGTTTTACAAGAATTACGGAAGAGTATAAGAGAAAAAAACTTCAATCATACAAGAGACAGTGATCACTCCTACATATTAAAAAGTGAGACCTCAACGGGGTCAATTCCAGATGAGCAGGATACTAATAAGCAACATATTCCCATAAGGACAGGCACAAATGGATTACTACCATCTCACCCCCACCTTATCAACCGCTACTCAAACGAATCTGCACTTTCGGACATGTCTTCGAAATGGAGCGAGGCTTCTTACTCCATGCGAAGCGCAGATGAAAATATATCTGACTTGGCAGATGCGACTGGAACTAGAAGCGTCAGAGGCAGAAAGATCAAAAAAAGGATGAAAAACGCCACAGGGAAAAGAAGTAACGGATCCTCAGTCGTGCCTTCACCACTCTCCTATGAGAAAAACGATATTCTCTCTGCAAGCAGTCAAGATGATTTATCTGTTCAAGACAATAACAGTTTAGCGGCTTTTTCTTCGGCGTATACAGACTCGGAGGAGTTTAAAAGAATGGTGGAACTTACTAGATTGAATAACGATATTGAAGAGGTAACAGACAAGAGTAAAAGCAAGACAAAAACGAAGAAGAGAAAAAAGTCTAAACAAATATTCCAGATCGACTTGGATGAACCGTACAATAGAAATGAGACTTCATCAGCTAGTACAGAAGAGATGGTTTTGTACAGGGAACATGGAATATACATCCCTATAAGCAGCAGAATTCCAATAAAAGAACGATTAATCAAAGGCAACACATCACAGTAAGTGATGTACCAATAATAAGTGGGTTTTCAGGATTTAATTTCACTTACTAAATTTTTTTCATTAGCAAATGGATTCAGACAAGCGGTCCTCCGATACGGCCTCCAAAATCGAGAACAATTACGACACAAACCGGGGTGAACCCTTGCCTTTACAGTTCTAAGAAATTACAAATGCGTCCATGGAATCTGGTAGATTGCCTTAGGAGCAGAACTACACAGACTCCTAGCAATGAATGCGCCACATCAGCAACACAAACAACAACCAAGCACATGAAAAGCCAATACAGTCAGACGAACAACGAGAATTTTACGGCCAGTGCTTGCCAAACAGAAGCAAGGACTGAAGAAATTGGTGTACAAGCTGTTGTTACCACAAAAACACTGGAAACCCAGACGACTGCAGAAAGAGAGGATAAAAAGTTTGTGAGCCTAGACAAGCTAATAAGATCAAGAGCAATAAAGAGAAGTCAGTCGATTGGCCAGAGAGCTACCAGTAAGATTATTTTTATTCCTGAAAGTTCTGATATGTGATTTTTCTGCAGTGTACACTAATCCATTGTGTTCCATTACTTTCAGCCTATAACAACGGTCTATTAGAGAAATACAGATCTTCCAGTGCAGATGCGCTAAATGGAGTCTTGGATAATGCACCAGATGTTCAACCGACTGCCGAGGTATTCGACAGCGAAATTAGAAAATTTACACTGTTCGAATGTTTCTAATCGTCCTTGTTTACTTTTTGCATGAAGTCACAAGACACAAACACACCAGGGAAAATATCTTCGTACAGCTGGAGCGAGAGTATCAAGTTCGTGAAAATATTTGTGTCGTTCAGCGGAGTTCACCTTCTACCAACAAAAAACATTAAAATTTCCACTGATGGTGAGACTTGGACCTCCCTTGGGAAACATATCGCAAACTACTAACTTTCATGTAATATACTCAATTTTGTAACAGGATTCAATGTGAATCTCCGTATCACCAGCCGGGAGGTCTTGAAGCCAAGTGATGCTGGTTTTTATAATCCGAACGAAGAGGAGAGTCAGCACAAAGAACACCAGGAAGTCATCAGCTACCTGACGTTAAGTAGACTGAGAAGACCGGTGACCACATTAAGTTACAGTGTTCAAAGGGACATGATAACAATTAATCTACGAAAACAAAGGCCAGTCAAATGGAATATGCTGTTGTACAGATGACGAAATTGCTAAGGAATAAACCATTGATATTGAAACTAGCAGTGTAACAAATTAATTCCTCAATTCCTTCTTGTCAATGCACTCCACAAGGGAATCATTTGACGATTGAAAAGCAATGAAATGTGTAAGAATGATCAAACCCATATGGTGGTAAAAAGCACAGGAAAAATTGGTTTTTCAACTTTTTATAATACCTCAATTATTCATTAGGATAAGAAATTTTTTTTAAGAAAATACCTTTTTCTCCTGAAGGAATAATCAGAGGCTCAGATGGACTCTCACTCTTTATAGAATCTGACGACTGGTTAGAAGCAATGATTTCGAATGCTTCTGCAGCATTGGCGGACTGATTTGCTTCAGATGACTGATGTAACAAAAAATGTTGAACATTACCAAATTGGAATATATTTATTTGGAACTATGGTTAAATAAGCTAAAGTAAATATTAATTTTTATTATTATATTTCTTTGATGATAATCTTGCCACAGTCTTGATTTTGGTAAATTACTAAGACATGCTTTTAACAAGAATGAATGTTCATAACATACCTCACTGCTCAAAGACTGCTCGTCCAGTTTTGAAATCAGCTTTTCTTCATTCTCACTCCCAAGTAGATTAGAAATCTGGACGTTATTTAGAAAACAACATAATTCTTAATGCTACACACATATAAAATTACCATGAGCCATTTCAATTACCTTAGTCTTGATTTCGTTCGGGTTGTATCCAAGTAGCCGCAGATACTCTTTCCTTGAATCAGCTCCAAACTTTGCCTAATTACAACAACAAACAAAGGGAAGAATTTTTACCCTAAGACAATTCATGATGAATTTTATGAGAAATACAGCAGACAAGGTGAAAATACCTTTAAGAAACTCCATATGTCTTCCTCGTATACTGATCCGGCATCGTCTATTTTTTTCTGACAGTAGTCAGCTATCTTACCGGATGACAATATCTCTTGGAGATCGTTCGACCTCGCAATAAATTCAGTCTCTGTTACAACCTGCAGGAATATGTTCAGTGCATTAGTGATGATGGGAGGTGGGAAAAAATTTCGGACTGTATTGGTAAAAACCATTTCAACATAAATGTGTTTAGATATGAAATCGAGTACCTGAGATACAGTAACAGTTCTTGTTACTGGCTCTTGCTGCTGTCCAGGTTCAGGTTTGTTCAAAGTGAAAGATACAAGCTTGCCGCCGAACTAATATGAAAGCAAGCAATGAACAAATAACCATAATAAAGCCCGGGAATTATTCAAAATATCTTTTTATATAGTAACAGAAATTCTTACAGCAAATGAAGCACCGCATGGTTTACAAATCCACTTTGGTGGCTTTTTCAGTGGCATACTGACAATCTTCTTAGGTGTTTGAGGCTGCTGATGAGGAGCAACAGGAGCAAAGGCACTTCCTCCAAAGGATTCAGCCAACTGTAAAACATTGATGTAAAATTGAAATTCAAAAATGTTAAGTATTAGAAATTATAGATAATGATGTTAAAAATCTTTGGAAAAGACTATTCAGCATCCAGTGACCTACCACATCTTGCTGTTGCTTTGTGACAGTTTCTGACATGCAAGATCCACCCATGAGCGAATGTATACTGATGCATCCATCGAAAGAGCCGATAGAGATCATGGCAGGATTTCGTGGACACCACTGTACATCGAAGCACCATTGTGCAGTGCTGGGAATTTCATGTAGAACCTGTGTATAAAAACACAATATATAATTCATACATGAATTCTCTTATAATAACAACATTAATGTGGACAACTGAACTTACTTCGGGTGGAGTGCTGTTTGGATTCCAACAGAGTACTCGATTATCTTTGGCACAGGTCATCAATAAATCAGGATCCTGGTGACACCAAGCCAGGGATACAACACCTCGTTGATGATTCTCCAACACCTGATTATCAGGAATTACAATAATTAAGAAGTGAAATCCATGGTTTGACCTATTTTTCTATATGATAACCATACCCTCAATGGTGAAGTGGCGAAGCGCAGGTCCCACAGTTGAACAACTGGTGATCGATCGTCCTCTGATGCGAGGACTAACTGAGTAGCTACTTCAGGATGCCATGCTATTTCACTACACTGCATCTGCATCAGAAATTGGTAACAGGAAAAATAATGCACTGTGAAGAAGGTTTTTTTTGTATAACTAATTAACTTTGTATACTAATGAACCTGCTAGGGTTTATTAGCAGCATATCAACAATACTTATGACTCGAAAAGTATCTGATAGTGGACAAGAAAATGTATAGTAATAACTTACCCGACCAGAAGGATCTTGTACTTTGATAATCGGCTCATTTTTTCTCAAATCCCAAACAACACAGCAAGGCCCTGTAGATACACTTGTCGAAGATCCGAGAATATGTTGGACCTAGAATATAGAATACAGATGATCAGAGTATTGAAAATAATTGTAAAAGATTCAAGGCTAGATAAAGCACTGTATTGAAACACTACCTGACGATTCCAAGCTACAGAACTTATTGCTGCTAATGGTTCAGTTTTCTTCCCCGGTGTCATAGGGTTAGAAGGATTTTTCAAGTCCCAAATATATATTTCACTTTCGCTGGCACCAGATGCATACAGATTTTTCTACAAAGTAAGAAACAATTGTAAGCTCTCAATTCGAAGAACAATACGGTTGTTGCTGAGTCATTTGCTTCCACGAAATGCAGGATTAAAAAACTCTATAGAAGAGACAGAAGAGGAATCTGCGGAAATGGAGGATAGGGTTAGAGAGTTGAGACTCCTGCATTTAATCATTTCATAGAAGATCTTTGTCAGAGAGAAACAATAGCAGTGGCAGACAAGCAGGTACCTGGAAAGGATTAAAATCAAGAGCTCGAACAGGACCGGTATGCTTCGTGCTCGAATTCACTAGGGCTCCTTCGCCTTCCGGATTATCAATCAACTTGGTGGGATCATATATATTTATGACCCCATTATCAGCCCCACAGACTAATAACCCGGCACTGCAATCACTGTCCGATGTCTTCTCTGCTTCCCCCCAGACAATTTTGTAAGATCTTTGAAAACAGAAAATTAGTACATTTTGATATAGTGCAGTGCAGTACAGTGCAACAAAAATTCGAAGTTAAGGCCTGAGAAGACTGCAAAAATTCAATACCTGTGTGGAATCGGCACACGACCTATCAATTTTAAATCACGAGATGGCTCTGACAAATCTACATTATAGAGGGAGAGACTTGCAGACGTACTGAAGGTTGCATCAAGTTGTTGAGCAGCTGTGGCAGTCGCTATCTGAATCGGGTGAAGTTCAATTGGACTCCAAGCGTAATTGGCAGTAACGTTAACCTGTTTTACTTTGACCATTGTGCTAGAATAATTTTGATTTCATAAACTGCGAACAGGCATAAAAATGATGGGGTTATTCTAGTCTATTAATATAGAATAGATGATCCTACTGCTTGCATTTCCCTTCCCGGCGTCTATTGACGACACGTCAGAACTCCGTACAGATGGTTTTTACTTTTACCTCTGACCTCACACCCCATGACCTCGCAAGATTACACACACCGGTCAGAAAAATGGCAAAAAAATTGTATCCTGGCAGTTGGATTTTGTCAAACCTTTTTTAAAATAAACATCAAATTTCTGAACCTTTATTTGTCGACTTTATTTCTATCATTATTTTCTCTACCATCATTCATTATTATAAACTGTAGGTATTGCCTAATTCTTCTGGTCATGGTCGAGTAAGTAATCAGCTAGAAGGCTCGATGTAAATAATTATTAACGATAAATACTGGCATTAATTATTACCACAGAAACTGAATATCCCATGTTTTAAACTGGATTAATAATATAAAAATCTCATGTAATTAAAATACACAATTTTACAGAGCATCTTGGTAGGCAATCACTGTGTATTGCCACCAAAGGTACGTTGGTGATAAGAATGATGGAATGGGAGCTGGCCAATCAATGTTGGTTTGGAAGCGCAGTTATAGATGCTAATAGCGACTCTGACTTGTCAGAGAGCGAAATTGAATTCCATTTATACAGTCAAGTTCACTATGCTTCTCAGCCGCTTGTAAATCACACTGAACCAGATGTTGAAAGGGTTGAGAATGAAACAAAGGAAAGAAAAGATTATGTCAAGGAATCTGGAGACAGTAGTCCTTCGAAAAACACCAAGAAGTTGAACCCTGTTGAACCATCTGAAATAAGCGGGGATATCTTGAAGAGTAATGAGAATGTCGATCCAGAAATCATTGTTATTTCCTCCGAAGATACAGAGGTGACTCGCTCCTGCTATGCTTCTTGTTCGATCCTTTGTTGACTGTTGGCTTTATTCATTTACAGGAAGTTAGTGATAATGAAAGCAATTTTTTGCCCGAAGCTTGGGAGATCGTGGATAGCGTTGATTCGGGGGATAGTGACGACGAGACCTTAGACATCCACGCTTCCAAGACAGAAGAGAATGCGAGCATTGATGAGTGGACTCAAGAAGAGTGTGAGATTGTATTGTGTAACTGTCTATCAAGATATTCCTGACATAAATCACAACTGTTGTAATAGCTATTGTTAACATCGTGTTAGGTTCTAGAGAAAACTGGTTGATTAACGATAGAGACAAGAAAATTATAACTGCTGGTGGAAAGAATCGTTATTATAAAGAAGAAAGGAAATCAGGAATGAGATGCAGGAACTGTGATGATTTGGGTCACAAAGCTAGAGATTGTCCAGAGCCACAGGTATCTTAACGACCGATTAAAGAAATCTGTATTAATACTCAATACTGGTATTCCTTTTGCCAGAAACAGCTAGTTTGCTTTCAGTGTGGGATAAGAGGGCACATGGGCCGGGATTGTCCAGCCAGTACGTTCATGTGGACCGGTGGCCGTGGACAGAGCTGCGACAGGTGTGGTCAGCTCGGCCATATCAAAGCTTATTGTCCAGACATTTGGAGACAGTTTCACATGACAGTGTGTATACTTTATAATCAGAGACTTTAACTGAAACACAGAACATGGAAAACCATGAATGTTTATTTATCCAGACCAAACCCGATGCTCTAGTGATCCCGATCGATGATGACAAGCTAAATGAGAGAGTCTTCTGTTATAACTGCGCAAACAAAGGCCACTTTGGTCATGTAAGTTGTTCACTTGAAATATCTAGTTTATGTGAGAATTCTAGTGTTTGTTTTCACACAGGAATGTGAGAAGCGCAGCAGTTCTTTTTTTTCACCGATCACACCTCTGGTTTTTCAATACAATAAACATGAACTACAGAATGATTTAAGGCAAAGGCTGACATCAAAAAGAAAGGAAATCGAAAGAAGTAATTTTTTTGCATATGAGGATTCTAGGAGGATTCTATCATTATTCTAGTAGATTAAATATTTTTGTTGATTTCAGCTCATTCGCACGGACATTCAGAAGATTCAATTCCCAAGAAAAGAAATGAGAAAAAATCAAAACCGAGTGAAATTCCTGAAACCTTATCCCAAAAAGTCGGAGATGAAATCGTTACTAAAGCATTAACAAGAAAAAATCGGGGTAAAAAACGAAAGAGCGAAGATGGTCCCTTGCCCTCCAATAAAGAAATTTGTTTGAATAAGAAACCAAGTCGAGAATTGAGAAGAATCATAGAAGTAGGAGATTCAAGTCAACAGGTTGTTAAAAGGGTTCCAAGGAAAAACACACCCCAATCAAAAAAAATTAGGAAAACTTCTGTGATAGGAGAATCCAGTCATCAGCAAAGTGCTAAAACACTCGTGAAAGAAGAAGAGAAGCCACCTCGACAGGCTTCGGCAGGTAATTTTTTCTAGGATTCTATCATCATTATAGTACTTGAAATATCTTTGTTAATTTCAGCTCATTCGCACAGACAATCAGAAGATTCAATTCCCAAGAAAATAAATGAGAAAAAATCGAAACGACTGGGTGAAATTCCGGATACACTCGAAACCTTTTCCCAAAAAGTCGGAGAAAAAATTATTACTAAATCATTAAAAAGAAAAAGAAGGAGTAAAAAAAGAAAGAGCGGAGATAGTCTCTCCAATAAGGAAATTTGTTTAGCTGAGAAACCAAATAGAGATTTGAGAAGGATCATAGAAGTAGGAGATTCCAGTCATCAACGAAGTGCTAAAATATTCGTCAAAGAAGAAGAGAAGCCACCTCGGCGACAGAGAAGACGCCGTAACAAAAGATCCCTCAACAGGAAAGTTCCACAAAACGGTCATACCGCTGCTGTGATCAAGACTGAACCCATCGCAAAAAAAGGTCAAGGATTTAAGCGATGCGAAAAAAAGGCTGCCGAGACACTGAATAAAAACGCACATAATATTCAAGTTACTGTTTTCAACAGAGGCTTTACAAGAAGATTTCAAGTTAAGAAGGAATAAGAAAATCAATTGTTGCATACAAAATATAACTGGCAAACTTACAATTTTATTTCTTAATCTGCCTGTTTAAATTTGGGACTCGGTTGGTGGTTGGTTAGATTAACTCATTTTGCACAAAGTGCACCAATCTTTACTGCTGCCTTCAAACTGGGAATAAAATAATACCTCGAGTGTGTTCCCAGTAATATCACAAGCTGTTCAAATTCTGCCAGAATATTTCATATGTGCCTTTATTAAAACTTTGCCATATGTGTATACAGGCATACATGCTATGGCAGTGGTTGTTCTGTTCAACCTGCCAATTCTGAAATGAGTTTACTACTTTCTAACAGTAAACTTATGCTTGATTTTGCTCAAAAGTATTTCAATAAGATCACAATTGTTTGACTAAAACACAAAAACTTACATCATTAAAAGCACCTACCAGTTAACGAAAGGAATGTAAATATTTATCAGCAAATCACTACGAAACAAAGTCATGATTAAATGTTGAGTGCTACAGTACCACGACAATACTTCCCAATATTACAGATTTCAAGAAACAGTTCACATAAAAAGCCTTTTCTCACAATTTTTCAAACTCTGTACAAACCATCACATTTCTTCACACACTCATATGTCTGCTTTGAACTCACTCAATGCTTGTGCCGGACTCATCTTTTTCTGAGAGGCCCTACGCAGAACAGGCGCACGGACTTCATTTCTCTCACGGCGTACAAGAGGTTTCTTTTCCGGAGCCTGCAAAGAATGGTTCATTGCACATGACTGGAATCATTAATTTTGGTACAATATTGAAGCAGTGAATTACCTTCATCTTCCACATCACAATGTTACTATCAGGGTGAGCATGTTTTCTGTATTTGGTCGAGGCCACGTAAGATGCCTTTACGGTCAGTACCACAGCATTCATCAAGTTTTTGGCAGCCTAGGTACAAGTTGCAGAATAATGGTAAAATGTTCGTATAACATAGTTAAGGCCTGCCACTGAATATTTACTTGGATCAGAGAGGTGGCACTATCCAAACCAGACACAATCATCTCTCCAGATATGTTCTGCACCTCGGCCTTGACTTTTGCACACATCTTCAGCTGATGGCAGCATAGGGTAATCCTCTGTAGGTAGGCTAGCAAGTCCTGAGCATGACAAACATATAGGATAGAATTAATCACTGGTCCAAAGTAAACCAGGAGAACACACGGGCTTGTTGAGTAATAACCGAATGACAGTTTACCTGCTTCGCAGTCGAGTCTGGGCATACATCAGCAATGGAGCTTGCTAGATTATCAAGCGTGTTACCAGCATCAGCGATACGCTGTGCAGCCGCAATGACATCTGATGAATTCTTCAGTGCACCTGTAAACAGCACCCAATGAAAATCTGAGAGGAGCAGGAATTTAGTGATCACTACCTTTTCCACGTGTGAAATCTGTCATCTCCATCATGATCATGCACATCTGCTTGGCGAGGACAATGATGTCATTGGAAGACTCATCCCACTTAGAAACTTCTAAATCAAGAAGATCCTTCTCCCTGTGGAACTCTTGAACTTGCATTTTAATGGCCATCTTCTCTTCATCGGGAAGAGCTCGCATCAAGGCTCGGTCGCTCTGTGAACCTGCCTCAGTTTCAATAGTCTGGAAAGATAATTCTCAATTGATAAACCAAAATTACTTGATGTTCGATAGTCTTTCAACATTTACCTTTCCACTTATTCTGGTGTCAACTTCAGAATTGCCATCAAGTACATCTTCGTACTCTGAATCCTCCACATCCTCAGGATTCTTGATCATAAGCACAGCACGCCTGTAAGGTTCATGGTACATTGCTGGTTATATGTTGGTACTCATTATATAGTTTGGTCATAAATTCAATACAGACTAAAAACTCTACAATCAGATAAAGCTCTATATACCCTTCAAGTAAAAAAAGATTCACCTTATTTCTCGAACTCCATCGTACACCAATCTTGAATTATCAATGAACTCATTCTCAGGTGGATCTTCTGGAGGATCTTTAGCGAGAGAATTCACAGATGTTTCAAGCACAGCTTCAAATGCTGGCATGACCTTTATTAGAAAAGCAAATAATTAATTAATGGACAGTGAACAAAACCAGGAATTCCTGAAAAAAAGCTTACTTGTTGTCTGAGCATTTGACATGCCTCCACCACACGAGTGATGCTGAAATCAGGTTCGTAGTTGTCCATTTCCGCAGTGACAACCTTGAGAATAATTGAATTGAAACTAAGGTACAAAAACTATCACCGAATACGAAACAGTAAAAAACTTACCTGAAATATACGAGCACAACGTCCTCTAATGTCTCCTCCCTTGCGATCTAGCAGTTCATTATTATTTTGCTGGAGAGCCATTACGCAGCTTGTGACGTCCTCCAGAATATGAGCTTCCGATACAGCCAAGAAATCTTCAATGGTCGTAATGTCATCGACTGCCTCGGTGAGTATACTGACCTAATGAAAAGAAAATAAGGCACTGCTTACTCTGGAAACAATATATAAAGAACACAACTCTGAAGTTAATATAAACATACTTGATTCTCCCATGCTTTTTTGAAAACATCCATGTTGTCTTGGGCGACCTTACTACGTGGACGTGCAGCAAGAGTTAGAGCTGCATTTATAACCTGAGTTTTACAAGGTAAGGTAAAGTTATCGCAGTCAATGAAAGCCTATGGATTATGACTGTATATGACTAATGGTGAACGCGAGGCAACCAACCTGTGGGCATAAAGTCTCAATTTGTTTCGCAGCCAATCGCACCATCTTCACACCTTCCTCATTATTCGACATGGAGCAGGACAGGTTGGCCACTTCGACCAACTTTCCGGCATGTTCACGGAATACCTTAAATTTAATCAGGTTTACCAGAAACGATTCGATATCGTGTCAGCCTATATATACTTGCTGTTCACATACCTGTGCATACTCTTTAACTTGCTTCTCATCTCCGCTCTTTGCAGCTTCGATGAGTACAAGCAACGGTACATTGGTGTCCAAGAATGAGTCGGAGACGTGATCGACGACAGCTTTGCGAAGCTGTCTTCTCAAGTCACGAGTTTTCTGCACCATGTGGTCAATAGCGTTCTCCAGTTTGTCGGTCTTCTCTTTCTTGCCCGCATTGTTAATGTACTCTTGAAGAAGATCCTTTAAGAGAAACATTTTGATAACAACCTAGTGTACTCTTTGTACCTAAAACGCTCACCATTTATGTTGTGAGCCTTAAAATAAAGATATCTGTTGCTAAGAGTATTGTAGTAGTAATTATACCTGAAGAGCCTGTCGAACTGCATTACACTCAGCAACGATTCTTTCACGCCTATCATCTCTTGTACAGGAGGAGTCGGCCATCAGAGCGGCACCGCTAAGAACAAATAAACAGAATCGTACATCATTTCTCTTACGGCTTTTTAAAATTGAGATCAATTACCTAATTATGCTTTCCAGTCTTTCTTCCAATGTTGGCCTGTGCCTGGCCTCATCAAAATCGAAAGGCTCCATGTCAATCTTGTCCAAGAATTCATCGAGGGCGTAGGCAAGCTCGCCAGTTCCTTCCTCTGGTCTTGGTTTCGATTCTCCAGTCGCCTGCGAAATGAGTACATTTAATAAAATTCAATAGAGCTATTTAAATACAATCAATGCTAGCTTAATTACACTAGAAGCAATTGCATTGAAGGATTATTAATATATGTAATTGCAAAAGCTTGCTATTAAAAGATTTAATCCTATACTATTACTTACCTGTACAGTGTCAGAGATACGTCCTAAAGCTTCCTCCACTCGTCGGAAAACATAGTCTCTGTTAGCCTTGGCAGCTGCAACTTCTGGGTGACGCAGATAAGCCTATGAAGATTAATGTGATAATCAGACTGGGCTGATAAAAAGTAATGTGTTACAGTTCTATCGTTTATTAAACCACTGAACATCACACAAAAGAAGTTGGGCTTGATATTAACAAGAAACACTGAATAGAAACCGGAGTAATAAGGAAATCATTAACATAATTTCATTTCCCATTGGGATTTCATTGCAAACTGAAATCAATTAGTCATTTTACTAAGATTACTTCTTTCTCAACATCTAGTAGTCAATCAATTATTACATAATCAGAACAAAAAAAAATCTATATTAAACGAAGTAACAATTATTGATACAGCAAACGTAAAAATTTACCTGAGATGATGTGTAAAGCATCATGCTGTTTTTCTTAATTTCCCCTCGTGCCGCAGCCAGATCTTCACGTCTCCTCATGTCTTTCAAATCTTGTTGTCGGCAGGCGGTCGCATGATTCAGCTCTACCAGGTCTCGTCCGAATACCTGAGAACACATCACGGTTTATAACATAAGCAAATTGCTTATAAATACCTCTGAACAACTCGACCATACTTTGAAGTTCTGCAGTAGCTCGTCTTGGTTGCGCGAGTCCTTGACACGTTTCATACTTTGTTGGGTGATGCGAAGACGTTTCAACAGATTGAGTACATCTGCCATGTCAGCCAATATGAGCAAACGTGTCACAGATGACAGGAGAGCTCTGGCAGCACGAACCATACTACCTCTCTATAAAATATTTTCAACATTTTTGGCTGAAATTTTTATTCATTACTTAATAAGCAAAAATTACCTTCATGGATGAACATGGATCATCTGCAAAGTCGTGCGCAGCATGAGACATTGTCTCCCCATCTCTTCGTGCATCTTCAACGGCATCCTCCAATTCTTTACGAAGTTCTGTGTTCTCTTTGGCTATTTCCGTTCCACGTGCTATAAAAGCATCCGTTGCCTTCTCTACAGCTCCGACTAATACCTAATGGTATATAAGATAAATATATTACCAATTATAGTAACATACAAACCATATTTAATACTCAGTGATCATAGTATTCACCTTGGGTCTTTTACTACGCCCTTTCTTTTTGTTCGATGTTCCCTTAGTGTTAACCAGCGTAGTGACTTGAATGACCAACGGTTCAAGAGTTTTTTCAACTGATATCGTTCTGATTTCCAGATTTTTTGGATTCCATTTCTGGCCAGAGCCAGACGAAACAGAACTCATTTCAAAAGTTTGATTGTAAGAAGGTAAAACTGCAAAAAAACAACCAATCTTCTTCAATACCTCTGATCTGTAGCAAATTAACTAATTTACTTATTAACTTTTTTCCAAAGAAAGATTTGAATGAAACCTATGCAATCGGTTTCTATTACATCCGTTATTTACTACATCCGATTATGAAGAACAATTCGAACACGCATACATGACTTAATTCGACAATATTGAAGCCAACATATATCAATATGCTTTNTTACGAGTTCTTAATTCAAAAGCAAAGTAATATTGCCACACCCTTACGACAATTTTGAACAAGTACAATAATCGACGAGACTCCGCCTCTCATCTCTACCTTCATCGCAAATACGGTGACGTCACTCGTTAAATTGGTCGCTGTAGCTAATATGGGACTGTCTGGAAAGGAGAAATTCACTTTCAGACGATGTAGCAATAAAATAAAAAAATTCAAAGTTTGCTTCAAATAAAAACGTCATTCGGGGAGATTATCAAAAGCCAGATTTTCTGGTACCTTTGAGAGTAGCAAAAATGACTGAAATACCACCGTAAGAATAGAAAAAACACCACTGTACGTACCCCTGCCCCACGCTAGAGATCCAAATAAAGAAAATTTTCCCTCTTATACAAAATTGATATTCATACGTTTGCCATGGTATAAAGCGTTGGGAGAAATGAATAGCATGCCCACGCATATTCACTACCGAGAAACAGGATCGTCTCGGAGGCTTCCCGATTATTGGAAGTTCTCTAATAACAGCTTCAGAAACAACTACAATTACGCTGCAATTATCCAGTACTCCCGGCTTTCCTCAGATGCTCTAAGTTCCTAATTCACACCACATGTTTTTCATCAAACAAAGTTTATTCGTTGATTTAAACAAAAGAAAAAGTTTGCATGCAACTGTACATAGTGTTCGTGTACTCGGCACGCATATTTCTTACGCTGTATAGAGTAGGATAATATATGGAGTATGATTTCTCTCTCTAATCAACTTCTTTTTATTGAGGTTATTATTTGTGACGTAGATTCTAAATGGAGAGCATTGTTTTTATCTTTTTTCTGGGAATAAAATGTACAATAAGAAATATATACAGCTTGGAATTTGAACAAGCAAAGCTATAGGGAATACAATGCTAGCACTCATGCTGGGCCTTACATAAAATGTATGGATGTACTACATTGCGTCATAAGAGGTTTTCCACCCTATGGTTTGTTCAAATCGTAGCCTATACATAAACCATACACCTACATATTAAAAGTAAAAATGTTTTCACATACAAATTAAACCTTATCAAATGATGCAAGACTGATTTTTTTTATCTTGTCTGATAGATCATCAGCATCATTATCACTCACATCATGTGGAGATTTTTCATTACAATTTTCTTCACTAAGAACTACTTGAGCTGCATTTTCTAAATCAACTAGTTCAAATCCAACATTTTCTTTTGTAATTTTGACATTTTCCAAGGCAACAGCAAGGGAACTGATTGTCTTGGAGTTCGCCTTTTGAATCCATATGCAATAGTCTTTGATGAACAAATCATTAATAACATAATTTGGATCGCACTCATTAAAAATAGCATATGTTTCCAATAACCGTTTGAGGATACATTTTTTACCATGACTCAATATGGCCACAACATCCCTATGACAAGTTTCCGCAAGAGTCCAACTTCTGAAGAGAGGAAACACGAGTGCTCGCCTGTAGCATGATCTCAACTTGCTTGGCAAATCAGAGCAGTGGTCAAACCATGACAGAGTTGAACTCAGGGTTTTAATAGTCCACGCAGACTCTACATTAGCTTCACCTTCAGTGAACCTCCAGTTATATGCACAACCATAAAGAATGTCAATAAGTCCCAAATAAACTTCTTGCAAATCATTTTTTTCAATCAGATATTCTTTGTTCGCCAAGTTTTTCAAAGCAAATTTCTCACTTTCGAGGAATTCTTCTGTGTATGGTTGCTTGCACCATGGTGGTACCAGTTTCACAAATTCCTCGATAGAATCATTCTCGAACAGATCCGCCAAATAATGGTGGGGATCAAATTTGTCATCTTCGTGAGCTTCTCTCAGCATTTTCCTCTCTATCCTGCTTAGTTTTTCTGGATTGTTAACTTGCACAAGATCTACCTCCTCCATTAGTTTTGCATGCGCATCAAATTTTTGATTCGCAAATCCGACTCCATAGCCTGTAAGAGTTAAGGTGTCACTTTCTTCGGCAAAAAGCCAGTCCAGTTCTTCTTCTTCATCATCTGATACTTCACTGTTTTCACCAGTGATGACTTCAATACATGGTGTGGATTTCACTTTCTGCTCAGTTGGGGAGAGGAATTTTGTGAGCAAACACAGGTCTTCAAAATACTCTCCAGGTACTTGTTTTGATATCTTTATCGAATATTCTCCTTTATCTGAATCGTATACACAACTAGAATGCTCATCGTCAACTATGCATCCTTGAAGATGAAGGTTTAGGATATAAGGCTTTGAATAGAATTTGAATACCTTCTCGTCGACAAACACTTCTGCGTCTGAAACCCTCGAATATGGTGCTTCCACACGAATCAAAATGAAATTCTCATCTTGATTAAGTTCGAATTTAGGAGTAATCATGCTACACAGGAGTCCGGGAGCTTATCAAGCAAATTTCCTAACAGTAAGCATCACAAAATCCTCTGGCAAAAGTACACTTTTTCAACTTACCAAACCAACACTTTGGTGTAAGGTAAATATGGGCAAGTCAACACATGCTTGATTATTTGTTGTGTCACGTGTGTGCACTCATGCGAGTAAAATACGCTACTGTCCTGTGACCAGCATTTAACGTAAGTTAAGAAATATTAAAATTTAATATTCCAATAACTATTTATTATCGTAATATTGACATATTGTGGAGGAAGAATATGTACCAGAAATGGAACTTCGTTGAAATTGATCAATTCCTCGTTAACTCATGTCACTTTGTATTACCACTGGAGGGTAACCGACCGACAAAAATCATCGTTATTTGCATCTAACGCACAACCCCCCGTTTAATACTAGGGACTGAACGGAGAAGCTTCAAGGAATCAAGCTAGATGGTATGGAATATAAAGAGATGCATTAGTTTAATTTCAAACATTCGCTGTATACACGATGAAATTGAGAGATGCTGTCTTAAATCAATTTTATAGCATCCGAGGGGACAATAAATTCC
Source organism: Halocynthia roretzi (assembly GCA_013436055.1). Taxonomy (NCBI): domain Eukaryota; kingdom Metazoa; phylum Chordata; class Ascidiacea; order Stolidobranchia; family Pyuridae; genus Halocynthia; species Halocynthia roretzi. Next base: position 6,040 of record QRAM01000140.1, on the reverse strand, counting down.
CTGTAGCCTGCAGACTGGTCCGTGAAGCTGAGACTGGGAAGAAGAAACGCTATTGGACATAAACTAAGAACTGAAAAGTACGGGAACACCTCAAAATAAGGTACAACTATGTTCTTAACGCTTAACGGATAGGGTTAGGGATCGCATACATTAGATCAGCGGTTCTCACCATAGACGCTTGCATTTCCTCCCCAGACGCTTGATCATTACAAACAAAAAAAATAACGAAAAATCAACCACATATTTACAAATTTTCATACAACTTTAATGAGAACCATGAGCCTCATGCTGAGAAACTAATAGCCCTTTGTCATTACAACTCGAAGCTAGTAGGTAAATCTAGATTCTAGAAAACTATCATGTAGCACTGATAACATCAGACCTTGGGTAAACAGAAAAAGACACCTAGACACTTTTTTCCAAATTCCTCCCTAATTCCACCCTTGGCAAATTTCCTCCCAGGAATTTTAAATTCCTCCTTTAGGGAACCAATTGGCTCCGGTTGAGAACCACTGCATTGGATAGTTATCGCTATGATATTTTAGTAATTAAATAAGCACGTAACAACGCCTACTTGTCGTTGTGATTGGACTGTCTGCCTAATCGGTGTTTGATGGTCGGTTACAGTCTATGATTGATTTCGCTTTGCCAGAGGTCACGGTTGAGTGATTTGGGGATCCTGTGAAAATTTCACCCACCTGGCTTTCGCGGAACCACCTTAAAATAAGGTACAACTATTTTCTCAACGCTTACCAATCTATGGGTATGTATTAAATACAAAGGCAATAGGCCCTGGTGGGTGATGTATTGTTATGTATAAAATTTAGTAGACCCTCATGGATGGTGTATGTATTAAATGCAAAAGACACTGTTGGTGATGTATGGGTATGTTTTGAATTTAATAGGCCCTTGTGGGCGAGTGATGTTTGGGTAGAGTCATTTCAGTGACTCATGTGACTCAGTAACTCATGCAGTGAATCTGTCTACCTGCGTGAGGGTTTATTCTTAAATAACCCACTAAGCAATGTGGCTTCTTGTCGTGGTACAAGGGTTTCTCACTAAGTCCACCCGACTGGGCTGGGTGCTTCACGTCCCAGTATCCCTTTATTTTGGATCTATATTTCTATTTCATGGATCGGATGAAATGATGTAGTTGTCGTTCTAGTTCGGGGTCACCAAACTATGAACCGCTCAGCCGCTTAGATTTGCTTGATAAAAATTCCTATGTGTTGACCTCAGCCAGCATTCAATCAGGTGCTTACCCTGAGCAAATTCTTGGTTGGATGCAGCAATTCCAAACCAAACATTGATGATATTTTGAAAACCAAACGCCAGTTTTGTAAATCCCATTAACCTTTTTTGCAGTTTGGTTTGTGAGATTTGGATATGTGCACACTGTGAGTGATGTACAATTTTTTTGTTAACGCCGCCTTCTTAGAACCAGTTGTACGAGAGTCGCCAGAGTTTCTAGCCGCCGTTTTTTGAAGTTAAAATATATCGGTCTCGGGTTACTGAGCTATAAACGCTTATAAATGAATTTCTAATGATCAAATCACGCTAAAATTAGCACATCTGAGACGTAATACATAAACCAACATTCCCTGAAAATATTGGGTCGATTGATTCAGGTTAACCCCGAAAAAATCTATTTCAAAACTCGAATACTTATTTTGGGTCGGCCGTCACGGGTGACCCAGCGTGGAATAACCCTTAATAACTCGAGGACTAATTGCCGTTCCACTGTATATAACACACCAATGAATGTAGAATTTCATAACGAATCAATACATATAAGCCTCATATGCACACCAAACTAACAGGAGCAGTTATTTGTCACCACCTAGTTACTTAACCTTACCTTAAAGAGAGGATAACGTTAATTGTACTTTGCCATCTAGCGGTTGGAATTTTTTACTTCACCTAACGCTTATAAATGAACTTCTTATGATCCAATCACGCTAAAATTAGCACATGGGAGACGTAATACATAAACCAACATTCCCAGAAAAAGTTGGGTCGATTGATTTAGGTTATCCCCGAAAAAATCTATTTCGAAACTCGAATACCTATTTGATTGTACTTTGCCATCTAGCGGTTGGAAGTTTTTACTTCAATTAGCAGTTATAAATGATCCAACAGTGACATCTAGCGGTTGGAATTTTTTACTTCATCTTACGCTTATAAATGAACTTCTTATGATCCAATCGCGCTAAAATTTGCACATATGAGACGTAATACATAAACCAACATTCCCAGAAAAAATTGGGTCGATTGATTTAGGTTAACTCCGAAAAAATCTATTTCGAAACTCGAATACCTATTCCGGGTTGACCGTAACGAGTGACCCATCGTTGAACAACCCTTGATAACTGGCAGACCAATTGTCGTTTTACTATATATGAAATTCTACATTCATTACTNCATCGTTGAACAACCCTTGATAACTGGCAGACCAATTGTCGTTCTACTATATATGAAATTCTACATTCATTACTGTGTTTTAGCGTGATCGGGTCATTAGAAGTTCATTTATAAGCGTTAGGTGAAGTAAAAAAATCGAACCGCTAGATGTCGCTGTTTCATCATTTATAACCGTTAAGTGAAGTAAAAATTTCCAACCGCTAGATGGCTAAGTACAATCGACGTAGAGTACCTTGGTGGTTGGTGACTTAAATAAGGGATGACGGCTCCCGTTAGTTTTCTGTGCATGTGAGCCTTACATGTATAGATTCGTTATGAAATTCTACATTCATTGGTGTGTCATATATAGTGAAACGGCAATTGGTCCGCGAGTTATTAAGGGTTGTTCAGCGCAGGGTTACTCCTTACGATTGACTCGAAATAGGTATTCGAGTTTGGAAATAGATTTTTTCGGTGTAAACCTAAATCAACCGACCTAATGTTTTCTGGAAATTTGGTTTATGTATTACGAATGTGCTAATTTTAGCGTGATCGGATCATTAGAAGTTCATTTATAAGCGTTAGGTGAAGTAAAAAAATCCAACCGCTAGATGGCTAAGTACAATCAACGATTATAAATGAATTTCTTCTAATGATCCAATCACGGTGAAATTAGCACATATGCGCAAAGAATTTAGTGTTAACTCTCTATATCATAGAAAGAAATATGAGTAGCAATTTATAACGAGTAGACCAAATTTGATACCGAAAGCTGTTAGTGGACGCGCGTTTTGTACCGGTTTAAGTTTGGCAGTTCGGCTCACACGCTTCTATAGATGCTCTTTTGGTGATTACTTTCCTATGTTTCTCTTTGTTAGACAACTTGAAGTGAGTTTAGCTCGAGACAAAATTTTCCAGCTAGCATAGTGTGACACGTGAGTTGTTGCCGTATTTAACAAATTGCTTTTTTCCCGTGGTCACGCGATGTACTCCATCTTTGTTTCTTATTGAAAACAATGAGCAAATTGCCTTTCTCCTCAGATGAATTTAATCGTCGCGGGCGTTCAGTTTAACGCGAGCGTGGGGAAGGGGAAGACGTAGTTTTACTATTTAAATTTTTAACGTCAAGGCATTAAATACTCGTGTAGTATGGCCTACTAATATTAATAACAGTCTTTAACGCTATGAAATAATCTCTGAAGTACTGTACATCTGACTTGCGTTCTCTGATCAGTCTCAGGCGCCAGCATTTCTGTCATCAACAGATTCATCGCTTCAGTACAATTATTTTTTGATATTATGACTAATAAATAGAATAATTTGGTTTTTAGACTTGTAATGGCGTATGTGGTGGTGATAATCATTGTATTTTACGCATATTATCATTGTTCCTTAACACTGACAAACCTAAACCTAACAATATAGTTGCCTGACTTTTAAAGTGAATGAAGATATTATTTCTACTGGTATAAATAAATAATGTCATGTGCAGGGTAAAATTAGTAGTTGTTCATATTTTAAATATCGATTTTAAATTCAAGATGAGGTGCTAATTAGCCACCGTACCAAAATACCGATTTCTCGCTATAGCGAAAATAGTAAAGCAACGTGGCACCGCACGCACGAGGTGAAGCAACTCAGCAAGGTTTACAGGATTAGTTTTTCATCTGCCTTGATCTGTGAAACAATGGATGGTGGCTTGATGCCGCAGCCCGCAATAAGGTAGCAAACGTTCTATCTCTATATATATGTAACAGATGATCTGTTCGCTTCAGAAAACTAAGCGATTTGACCGATTTTAACTAAATTTGGTCTGGTGACTTTCCAGCGCATGTTTTAGCAGTGCTATTTTTGAAATGATGTAGTTTCGATTGAGTCTACACTAAAATTACCTGAATCACTTTTATTAGGTGTTCATTTGGAAACGATTGGTATAATGGAAGTACAATTCTAGTTTATACTGGTATTCAAAATTCATATGAAATCTGCTGTAGAGTAGAACAAGCGTGAGAATATTGCACCATAACCGAACAAAAATGCGATTGATTTCACTATAGGAAAAATAGTAATTATCAGAAATGGTGAAGCTACTTGGCAACACAGTATTTTGATTTTTTCATAACATTGTGAAGTGATGTAATATTAAAACTAATAGCTTCCATATAGTTTTTGTAATCTGTTTGGAGCTGGTTCTTATTATGGGCCAAATGGCCTCCTAGTTTGTATAACCTGGTTAAGTAATGCCGACTACAAGCTGTTTATCTTCACGCAGAATTTACAGAGGAAATAAAATTCACTTTGACAATACCAACCACTGTTAATTACCCTGATTATTCACAATAGAGTCTCATAGGCAAATCTTCATACAATGACCTTTTTTAACGTTGATTTGCTTAGCATTTCATTTTCATTGACACATCCTGAACGTCAATCGCTATGCAAATTTAAATGGAATTGATAAACCAACTTCTACTATATCCAAACCGGCTCCTAGTAGGGAGCCATGTCATATTCCTAAGGGTCCAAATGAAGAAGTTTAGGGATATTGAATTTTCTCTCAATTATATAATGTGTGTTTTATCAAATACCGAATTCCAAAATCATATTTGCACTCATTGAATCTTGATTAACATTGTAAATTGAATTTACAGAAAAATACGCAAATCTTGATGCTGAGGAGAATAGCAAACAATGAGCCTCACCCGAGCATTAGCAAGAGTTCTAAACTACCGGAACAGATTGGTCAAAGGAAAGCCAAGGGATCATGGCGCACACCATTCAATAAGAGGTAAAAACTTGATCCATATATATATATATATAATAGAGGAAGGAAGTTTGTATATTTCTTCGCTGTAGAGAATCAAATGGTTGAACCGATTTGAACCTAATTTCTTGTGGCTACTCCAGGTGTCCATGCCCAGGCGTTATTTTTACGAAAAATGGTGCCATCTCTGAAATGATCCTAATGACAGAATAGTGTGATTTAAATAATTGTCATTTATTAATCACTATTTCGAATACGTTGGGAAGTATTAAATATATATTCGAAGTATTGATGGTAAAATTCTGGCAGTACTTGTTGTTAATTATTTAGCATGGATTTGTCCTACTGTTTTGTTCGGTGCTCTGAACAATGGGTCAATTAAAAATAATTAATTCTTCCACGACCTGTGCCACACCAAATTAAAAATGGTCTGGTAGAAGGACAGACAAAAAATTCTGTGGTATATAAAAGTTTAGTTATGCACCATAAACTGTTGCCATAAGGTGGTCATATTGATTACTGACTGCCATGTTACCTAACCAATTAGAAAATTGGAATTGTCAATGAAGTCTTGAACCTCTCTGTGGGTTTCATGGGTCTATCCGAGCGATAAGAAAAAAATATAATTGAGATGACTAAAAAATGACAAGAATCCTTTGCTCTGTATTATTTGCCAGAGCAACGCTGGGTACATCACTGCTATGTGATAAAGGGAGGAATTCTATTAAAATGAATGCCCAACTCATTCTAGAAGTTAGCTTGCTGTTTAATAATATGATTCCATAATATGATTATTCTCTATTGTATTTCGTACGCATGGTACGAATACAATGACCTTGTTTAACGGTGATTCGCATTTCATTTTCATTAACACAT
>QRAM01000014.1:572367-655486 GCA_013436055.1 Halocynthia roretzi | reverse complement strand
AAAATAACGCAAAATAAGCCCGAAAAAAAAAAGTTGAAAAATATGCCATTTTTTTACTTTTCTCGAAGGGCTATCGTTTTTTTGAAAGATCGACCTATTTTTCGATTTTTTAAACTGACTTAAACTGACAAATTCGATAAGCCCGGTTGGAGTTCTGGCCTGATGGCTAACTCAAAACAAAACGAAAACTAATAAAAAATGGTAAGTAGATGAATCATAGGTTTGTTTTATATAGACATTACTCGACTAAGCTCAGTTCAACAATATGACAACTCTTAGTACATTCGAAATGACTCTGACAAAATGCGAGTGAAATTATTTAAACAATATATGTATGATATGTGAGAGCATATTCCCTTGTTCTCCCCAACGGATTCCAATGCTTCTCAGCCACGATAATCAAAGACAAATTACACATTCGTAAAAATTTCTTCTCATTATTCATGTCTGAATATAGTAAAAACTAAAGAACAGGCAATGACAATATCAAATGGGAAACCTGTGATACCTTAGGTATGTTACTGAATCTGTACAAATACGGGTGATGATTTTTAAAATGAATTACCTGTTATTGGTCGCTAAATATCGCCACAATTGTAACCTTTCGAATCGAGGCCCACCCTTGCTCTAAACTGTTTGATATATAAACGACCAAATGGTAACAATATATCAGAAAGTCTATCGAACATTTCTAAAATAACTATGCAATTCACCTCTTATTCGCCTTATATCGACGTGCTTAAAAATAAGACTTACTGAAATGTATACTGAATCATTGTTGAACAGAATGTTAAGGTTTTCGAAGAAATGTGTTATTTTCATATTGTTTGATGTGAATAATTGTATATTCATCGCCAGAAACTGGTTGGAAATTGATGCATTACTCACAACAAAAGCAAATATTCGGCGAAATTATCTTAATGACGAGATTCCAAAACGAGGAAAGTTCACTGAAAACTATAGGTAAGTGGTTCTTATATTTTTTCAAATGCGATACCAGGTTTTCCTAATTCCTTACCAATTTTGAATTGTTATTTAATCACACTATTCATGCATTCATGTTAAAGGCACTGTATATATGTATTGTATGTAACCTTTGACAATTTACGCCTATACAATTTCCTTCTTTTTTGCAAGTTTAAAAATGGACACGTTTGCGGTGAATCAAACAAAGTCTAGTGGGATGTATCCTACTTACAGGATGGCCACCATAATCCATGATCGCCTTTATAGTTGTGTATGTTGATATTCCATGTGATGTTCATATACAATGTACAGGGTAATTCTTTTCACAGCTTGGAGATCTTCATCTAACGTAATTTCCTTTCTAATTTCTGATTTCAAATCCAAAACTTCAACCTCCCTTGGGTATCGCACTCAGAACCTTCGGATTATAGTACTCGTAAGCTATCCATAATAATGTGATGCACTATAAAGGATAATATAGTTGAAACGTTAAAAAAAAGGCCGGAAATGAGGATCAGATTGAGCTCCACTTTTAACAATGTTCACAAGTAGAAGCCATGCCACACTTATGGGTACCACGTAAAGAAAACTGTACATTCGGGAGTCAGAGACACTCTTATTGGGCTAGACCAATAATATGGCGGCGCGTTAATTTCTTATAATCTTCACATTATTAACGTAATTCTATATATGATTGATGCAATATTACAGATTTTGCAAAATTTCGTTTGACTCAAAATTCAAATGACCACCTTTAATGTGCCTAATGAAACTTATCTTTCTTGTAGGATGGCCACCCTAATTCCTGATGACCCTTGAAAGTTGTGTATGTTGGTATTTTATATATTTTACAAGGTAAATTCTTGCCAGCTAGGAGATTCTCCTCATACTTAATTTCCTCCCGAATTCCGAATTTCAAAACTTATTTTGTTTTAAATATCTGACTCCCTGAAGGATCGAACTCAGGACTTTATGATTATGCGCCTCGTAAGCTATCCAATACGCTATCGATACGCTTATGCTAAATGTGTAAAAAAGTATGCACTATGAAAGATCAAGTATTTAGAGCGTCTAAAAAAAATTAGGACATGAATGTGGATTAAGATTGAGCTCCACATTTACCAATGTTTTACCCGGTCATTAGCCATGGACAAATTTGGCAACCACAAGAATGAAACATCAAATTGGCGAGTCAGAGACATATTTTATTGGACTATACCAATATTATCTCGGCGTGTTAACTATTTATAATTTTCGCATTGATAGCGTAATTGATTACAACACTATTGAAATATCACAACATGCATAGTCTTACCTTCATTATATAACGCCAATCTCCGTAGAAGACATCATAATGTGAACCGCTGCAACTGGTAGTCGAATCACTGGCAAAAAATTCTGTTGTTTCGAGTCAATGATACGATAGAAGACATCCACGCCGATCATGGCTACACATAATTGTCCATACAATAATTGCGCAAATTGTCGAAAGCTAAGTGTTACTGCATATAAAACTAAAACATACACAAAATCATCTTCCCTAGAGTAGAAGGATGGAGAGGTTACAAGAAGATATACTTCGAGACTGGGAGACAATAAATTGACAGAGAATGTCAGATAGAAAGTTGATATCAAGACTGAACAGTAACGAAAAGCTTGCTCACTGACTGGTTGGAGTTCTGGCCTGATGGCTAACTTTTTTTGAAACGAAAAGAAAACGAAAAAAAATAATGATAAGTAGATGAATCATAAGTTTGTTTAATATAGAAATTACTTGACTTAGTTCAGTTTAACAACATGACTTCTTAGTTCTTCTGAAATGACTCTGACACAATGTGAGGAGAAATTATTGACAGAGAGGGCGACTCGTCCGATCCGCGTTAGATAGGTTATGTGAAACATATGTAATACGATGGTTAATTCAATCGTATAGTATAAATCAATAACTCTTTGATTTCTCATATACAGTATTTATTACATGTTGCACTGCCAAACTCAATCTTTGACACATACAACTCAAATCTCCAAAAGTATTGAATTCACAATTGTATTATTACAAAGTCATCAACGATCATTTAATCACCAAGACAATATATTATGATGCTGCTTATAAGCATCCAAATCTCCACTCTAGTTACGTGAAAGGTTATTCAGTCCCTCTACAGTTTCCACCCCTTAATACTTCACCAGACTCTACATTTTTCTCTATTGCTTTCCTGCTTATTTTATCTCCATATTCGATACAGAAACTCTAAACGATAATATCTTTCACCATTAGTTTTAGGGAGTGATATTCTGGTTCTCATATATTTTCCACATTATACTTCCACAATCATTATCGTTGTTGTTTTCAACTACTATCGTTGTTAATTTCTACTACTAAGAATCCTAATTCTTAGTAAACATAAGGAACTAATTATGTATATGCAGAATGCAGAAACGTATCTCATTCGGAATATGGTTGATAATAGATGAGTTGCATGTGAAGGCAGTGTTATAAATACCTAGATTAAAAGCTTACTAAACTTCATACTACATATTATCCCTTTGAAATGTAAACAACTTCATACTACATATTATCCCTTTGAAATGTAAACAACTTCATACTACATATTATCCTTTTGAAATGTAAACAAATTAAAAGCATAGCAGCTTTACTGTCAAACTATAATATTGATCTACTATTTTCCTCCAATATTCAACCTCACTATCTTCAGACTTGATGCTAGGCAACTGGATAATAAGAAGAGGACGGAAGAGAGTTCGATAGAAGAACGTTAGATAGCGTTATAATAAATAAACCATTGAACAAGTAGTCAACCGTAAAAAAACAAACGTTATCTGATTACAAAAAGAAAGGAAAATTGGTAGTGAAATTATGATAAACCTATATGGATGAAGTTTATATCACGTGACGTGTTCACGCCATTAACCGATCAGCGCTCTCACTAATGATACAATATATTACTAGAATTGTAGACAATTATGCAGAACTCCCTTTGTTTTCAATTGTAAATTTGTCACATTATCATCACTAGCATCACCGTACTTACTTCAAATCAATCCAGTGTATCATCTACATTCTATCTTGCGTCTGATTGGCACCAAACTATATATGCGCTACACACAGATAGCAACCATTTGCCACCGATTACAATAGAACTAGTTCTAAGTTCTAACGAGTTCTAAAAATATGCCATTTTTTCACTTTTCTCCAAGGCGCCTGTCGCGCCTTACGTTTACTGTTTAAAATGTATGAAAGAAATTGCTACTATGAAACATTTAAAGCTTTCAGTATTGTGTGACTAAAATACACTTGAACATTTCCAATTTGCGTTTAATCAAGACCCATAAAGATAAAGACATGACAGACGCATCTCATAAAGACATAACGCAGAAAACATAACGGAACATAAAAATGTTATGGAAATTCATCATCTTCTTCAGCAACTTCCTTTGCAAACTCCATGTCCTGCATTTCCCTCTCTCTCCGTTCTTCAGCACTCTCTAAGTCAGCATGATAAGATTTCGGCGGGAATCGCATTGCCTGAAAAAAAAATTCCCAGCTAAGCATTTCCTCTTAGTCATATGGAACTGGGAAGACACAGCTTAGCCGAGCATCCTTCGAACCGCTCCCCATGTCTTGGGGTTGACTGGTTGAAATTTTCACTTGACAATAAGCATGCCACAGGGCAGTGAACGTGTATGACTCGATTACAAATTATATTGCTAACAGCCTATCTCATGGGTCCTAGTCCTATGTTGAATGTGTACAATCACCGAATACTGAACCAAAAAATGCGAACGATTTCCGACATTACCATGACAGAATTCCGATAAATGTCAAGACAAAAGTCTATTCTGTTGTGGAAGGCTTTCTGTGGTTCTCTGGTGCTGTATACATCAGTCGTATCTCTTGTTCGTACATAACCTTGTTCATGGTTTATTTCTGCTTCAATCACACCATCTTTGATGGCCTGAAGTTGAAAATATAAATATTAAATCTAATTTACTCCGCTAGAGACTGTTGCTCAATTGTATGATCGATTGACATGGTATATAATGATGTATATCAGTGAATTGTACTTTTGCTACGTCAATTGCTAGTCAGCTCACATATGAAAGTGTCAAATTGTAATCTGTACCTTAGCTATGATGAATTCGGCATCTTCGGCGGAATCAAGCTGAAGTTTGGCCGCGACATCACTCAAAGAGATTCTCGAATAGCCGACAGAAATTCGACGTACACCTGCCTTGATGACATTATGCCGAACTCTCAGAATGAGAGTATAGTTTTTGTCCGTACGAAACACATCTCCATATTTTTCCAGGATTTCATTAAACAACTTCAAGTCTCCAGTACGAACAGCTGTGAAATGAAATAACAACATAAATTTATTTCTGCAATGATATAGAGCGCTGGTTTTCAAACTCTTTCAGGCCACGGCACATTCTGCAAACCTTGTGTTAATTCAAAGTAAGGCTTGAGAGCTGTTCGCATAGATTCTTTTTTGAATTGTGCTCGTTCTGGAATCTCGCCAAGAAGCAGCTCACCAACAACAAGTAATTTTGTGACCTTGAAAAAATACAAAGTAATATCTTGAAAAGTTGTGAAAAGCCTATACAGTAGAACCTCGCAGTATGAGTTTTATTCGTTCCGAGCTCGTATTACAAATTACTCGTATTTCAAAGCGAGTTTTCCTATTGAAATCAATGGAAAACTAATTAATTCGTTCCAGACTCTAAAAACCTCGCAAAATGCCTATTTTAAGGTATTTTTTTAACAGAAACGTGCAGTTAAAATTTAAATAACAATACATGTGTGTACACGTAATAAAAACACAAGAGATTATACAAGAGCAAGTTTCTACTCTACAGTGATTTCTATGGAAGTGTACCAAATTATGCGACAGTGTGAGACTCACCATTTGTTTGAACCCGACAGCCGTTGCTTGCGGAGCTTTACGGAGAGCACTAATAAGAATACGATGGGCTTCCGAGTATTCTAACTGAATTGCTTTGATGCGGCCTGTGAAAATTGTATCAAGTTCTTTCAGCGCAAACAATGAAAAGCTTTCAAGTACAAATAGATAGACAGCCTGAAAACCAGGAATTCATATAGGTACCATTCACCTAGTCATTGAGCATCATTGGATATTCACCAGTAATTTGTTATATTACATCAGAAAAAATTATACTTCATGCATAGGGATATTCAATTCTGTAATACAACTTTTCTCCTATCTTCATATAGATAATATTTTATATTCTGTAATATTCTATTCTACTTCAGTGAACTTGTATTTATAGGTCATGCATACCAGGCTCTAACTATGGCAATGTTGGCTATTTTGAGCACAACATAGAAATTATGCTGTGACTAAAATGGCAAAAAACAATCTGTTTAATTTTTTCAACTCTAAGCACTATTCCTCAACCCACTATTCAAGTGTAACATAACCACCATTCACCCTGAATTAGCTTAAAAAAAATAGTATCATCCGAATATTGATCAAACATTTTCTGAGGGTGAGGGGAATAAAAAAGGTTTGAGACCCCCGGTGTAAATATATAAAATTATACCTGTGTAATACAAATATCTGGCCCACTCATTATTTGACGATTGTTCTGGGAAAGTCGATTTCGACGACAGTTTCTCGGCTTGGTCATAGAGATCGTAATGAAGATAATTACGGAGCAGAAGATCGAGGAGCATGGCCTGACATTCTTGATCATGGTTCAATGTAGCAGTACGGAGCCTGGAGTGGAGCACTCTGCCAAAAAAGTAAAGGACAGTAGTATATTTGAAGAGTGACTTCGAAAGGCTTTGTTAGGAGGATGGATAATAAAGCATATTCTCACCCTCTAACATCTTCAAGTCTATCTGTGAGTTCATATGCTCGACTGTAATAAAAATAGCATTTCGAAGCCAAAACATCCAATGATCTTCGATTCTGACTCACCAACTTTGTCACGATAGCCGTCGACAGTTTTACAGAATCCTCGTAACACTTGAAAAATAAAAAAAAATTTATTTAGAAAATCACGCAGCCAATAGTTAAGGACAAAATTGTCCAAATTATGCAAAACTTGTACGCTACAATGCAAACTTCCTCAAATCTTTTCGGATGATGGTTTTGGTCTACATAATCTCAGGGTTGTGTTAGGATGTTCCCATGCTTTTTGTCCGTATTAATTAATATTATATATAATATTTAACACTTCTGAATGTTGAATACTGAGAGACTAATGTATCTTGTGCTTTAAGCAATAGTGTTCCCATGCCCTCAAAAGCAATATAAGCAAAACAACTCCATCTTGACCAAACTAGAATTTTTAAATGGCTAAATTACAACTATTTAGATTGAAATGCGTTTCTTTAAACAAGGGTTAATATACTCACGTTTTTATCAATGAGATAGATAAGTACAAGTAGGTGAGCATAGATGTCAGTCTCTGGAATTCTTGGGCATTTGAACTGCCTTGACGGAGGTGAAGTATTGTCAGAAGTAGTCTCACTCTTCTGTGAAGTTTCCATAGGCTTAACAGAGTGAAAAATGCACCAGTTAACTTTTTCATGGATATATATATATATATATATGCAATGGAGTTTGGGATGGATAATGATAGACTAACTAGTGTTGTAACCATGCCATATATCTCTAACTAATGGAGTTACTGTGACTCGTTGATAAAACATGTTAATCAGAGGATTATGATACCGATACTACATCACTCAGGACAATGCCGTAATCCCTCAATAGTTGTGAATTTCGAGTTGGACAATCCTGTAGCACTCCCGAGCCAAATACACTTAACCGAATTAGACGGCGGACCGCACTTGCATTTCACATCAACTATCTACAAGTGACTGGCATAACAAAATCAATTTGGTTTTCTTGCAAATCAAATAAATCAACTTTAGGGATTCTACGCTTCGCTATTCATATAAAATCAAAAACAATGACACTGAATTCCTGTTACGGGCCGGACTCTATTCAAAAACCGCAGATTTATTCATTTATCAGGGTAGTTGTTTGACTGCTTCAAGCTATTCATATTCATTTACTATAAAAGCAACTTACTTCATCCAAGAAGGACAACAGCATTTCCTTGTTGGCTGTGTCTGTCGCTTCTCTTCCATTGAATACAAGAGATATCAATTGCTGGAGAACATTCGCATTCAGTTTTCTACGCGTTGCCGGTAAAGTACGAACAACTCTCAGAGAATGTCTCGGTTCACGAGTGCAAACCGCTCTATCAAGCATTCGGAGATGATCTTTGAGATCTGTAGTGAAAATGGATATGGTGAAATTTTGTGGTAAGCGTTAGGAACATAGTTGTACTTTATTTCACTTGAAACTATCTCATGACAATGTTTTAACTGAGGTAGAAAAAAAAGTATTTCGTGATATGAAACCAGAACAATCATCATAATATCCACCCTTAAAATTATAGGGAATAGAATTGCAAAAACTAGACTAAAAAAAAATAGAGGCCGAACGTGAACGCCTACAAAAATTACATACTCCAAAAGGTAATAATACTAATATCCTTGATAATACATTGTCTTATTATAGGAAATAGTGGACTCATAATATTGATTTTCAACAGTAAAACCTCCAAACATGAAAATATTAAAAGTGAACCTTCAACAGAAGAAGCATCGATTTCCTTTTGAGTTTTGACAGCGGGTTTCTCTGAACCCTCAGCTTTCTTTTCCGATGTACTCACGTCCTTCATTTCAACATCTTTAGGCTCCGTGTCTTTTCCTTTCTTGCCTTTTGCCATAACCTTTGCTGAGTTTTAAAAATTTACAAACAAGACAAAGTTCTCACGTCTAAGCTTTAAAGAAAAATTATGATTCAGCAGAATTGTGGTTGTGGTTCAGTGAAAAAATACCAGAATGAGGTTACAGTTATTATATATTTTTGGCAACATTATTTTTGAAATAACTATACAGTATATATTATAGTATATTAATATAGTAAGCATTTGAAACTGTATATATTAGACACACGACCAGTGATTCTTAAGGAAAATGCAAAGATATTACTGCTCAGTTATGACAAAGCAAATTTCCGAACACTTCAATTGGGAGATGGCAGAGAGCAATGGTTCAGTAATAAAATAATGATCAGGTAGTTTTCATGACGGTACTGGCACTAAATAACAATATATCATCATTGAACAGCAGTAGTTCATATCATAAAAATCATAGTGGACGTAGGTTTACTATATTGCTCATGAAGAAGAGTACTTTCTTCTGAAACACCCTTTCCATGAATAATTTACATTTATTCCCAGCAGTGGGCGTTGAGAAGCTCATACCAATAATGTACAAATGCATATACAACTTCCTAGTCCAATCTGCTTTTCATAACTTCCGTCCATAGTCTCCTATCCCCCGAGAGATCTTTATGTAGAGGGGTCAAAGGGACCAAAAAGACCACTAGTAGATAATCACCATTTAAAATATCATTCGCCCTTTGCCGCGGCATGCACTGCTTTTTTTCTAATCACTTGCATGCTCGTGTTCGCCGCCTCTAGTGGTAGTGCGAACTCTTTCATCTCACTACATCCGTCTTCAGAAGTTCAGAAATCAACTGTTTTCAAGTATCTATATTTAACTGTTTAAATACACAAACAACTAAACTTGGTTATATTGCTAATAGTGTATTGTTCAAAAAAAGATGAAGAAAATATTGCCAATGACGAAATCGATAATGCACCAATATAAAAATAAAATATGAGATAAATTCTGCTGTTTTTAGCAAACCTATATTCTACCTCAGCCCATGAACCGTTACAGGGCAATGACCACCGAACCATCAAGACGACCACGCCTTCTGCTATACAGCAACTAGATATTATCAATAAAAATAAACAAATGAGGTATTTTCAATAGAATCGTACATGGCTCAGTCTATTATATAACATGGATTATCTTCGGGCTGATAATCATTTTTGAGTGATGTTTCGGCATAAACTAATACTGAATGGCTTCCTTTACTGATATACCTTTCTCTAGAATGATTTTCTAACTGAGAGAGTCTCGTTTCTCTGTCTCTAGATCTCGTATTTCTGTGTTGTCGTGAAGGTGATCGAGAACTTTCGTCCACTTTCGTAAAGGAATCATTGGACAAGGTTCTACAATGATTCTTTACAATAGTCCGTCGTGGTAATGGACTGTGACCCTTTTTAGGGGCTTTAACCACCTCGCTCCTATCCTCAACCACTGAAGTTTGAGGTCGCGTGTTATCTTTTGGCATTGAAGTCGAAATATTAAAATTTTTTAACTCGATATGTTCAGGCGGAGTACCGACGGAATTCTCCTCATCAAGTTGAATTGTTTCTACCTCCGTTTGGTTACGTGAAACCACAAGTCGGTGAAGACTTTTTGTTCCACTAGCCGTTATCCCATGTAATNTTAAGGAAAATGCAAAGATATTACTGCTCAGTTATGACAAAGCAAATTTCCGAACACTTCAATTGGGAGATGGCAGAGAGCAATGGTTCAGTAATAAAATAATGATCAGGTAGTTTTCATGACGGTACTGGCACTAAATAACAATATATCATCATTGAACAGCAGTAGTTCATATCATAAAAATCATAGTGGACGTAGGTTTACTATATTGCTCATGAAGAAGAGTACTTTCTTCTGAAACACCCTTTCCATGAATAATTTACATTTATTCCCAGCAGTGGGCGTTGAGAAGCTCATACCAATAATGTACAAATGCATATACAACTTCCTAGTCCAATCTGCTTTTCATAACTTCCGTCCATAGTCTCCTATCCCCCGAGAGATCTTTATGTAGAGGGGTCAAAGGGACCAAAAAGACCACTAGTAGATAATCACCATTTAAAATATCATTCGCCCTTTGCCGCGGCATGCACTGCTTTTTTTCTAATCACTTGCATGCTCGTGTTCGCCGCCTCTAGTGGTAGTGCGAACTCTTTCATCTCACTACATCCGTCTTCAGAAGTTCAGAAATCAACTGTTTTCAAGTATCTATATTTAACTGTTTAAATACACAAACAACTAAACTTGGTTATATTGCTAATAGTGTATTGTTCAAAAAAAGATGAAGAAAATATTGCCAATGACGAAATCGATAATGCACCAATATAAAAATAAAATATGAGATAAATTCTGCTGTTTTTAGCAAACCTATATTCTACCTCAGCCCATGAACCGTTACAGGGCAATGACCACCGAACCATCAAGACGACCACGCCTTCTGCTATACAGCAACTAGATATTATCAATAAAAATAAACAAATGAGGTATTTTCAATAGAATCGTACATGGCTCAGTCTATTATATAACATGGATTATCTTCGGGCTGATAATCATTTTTGAGTGNTTAAGGAAAATGCAAAGATATTACTGCTCAGTTATGACAAAGCAAATTTCCGAACACTTCAATTGGGAGATGGCAGAGAGCAATGGTTCAGTAATAAAATAATGATCAGGTAGTTTTCATGACGGTACTGGCACTAAATAACAATATATCATCATTGAACAGCAGTAGTTCATATCATAAAAATCATAGTGGACGTAGGTTTACTATATTGCTCATGAAGAAGAGTACTTTCTTCTGAAACACCCTTTCCATGAATAATTTACATTTATTCCCAGCAGTGGGCGTTGAGAAGCTCATACCAATAATGTACAAATGCATATACAACTTCCTAGTCCAATCTGCTTTTCATAACTTCCGTCCATAGTCTCCTATCCCCCGAGAGATCTTTATGTAGAGGGGTCAAAGGGACCAAAAAGACCACTAGTAGATAATCACCATTTAAAATATCATTCGCCCTTTGCCGCGGCATGCACTGCTTTTTTTCTAATCACTTGCATGCTCGTGTTCGCCGCCTCTAGTGGTAGTGCGAACTCTTTCATCTCACTACATCCGTCTTCAGAAGTTCAGAAATCAACTGTTTTCAAGTATCTATATTTAACTGTTTAAATACACAAACAACTAAACTTGGTTATATTGCTAATAGTGTATTGTTCAAAAAAAGATGAAGAAAATATTGCCAATGACGAAATCGATAATGCACCAATATAAAAATAAAATATGAGATAAATTCTGCTGTTTTTAGCAAACCTATATTCTACCTCAGCCCATGAACCGTTACAGGGCAATGACCACCGAACCATCAAGACGACCACGCCATCTGCTATACAGCAACTAGATATTATCCATAAAAATAAACAAATGAGGTATTTTCAATAGAATCGTACATGGCTCAGTCTATTATATAACATGGATTATCTTCGGACTGATAATCATTTTTGAGTGATGTTTCGGCATAAACTAATACTGAATGGCTTCCTTTACTGATATACCTTTCTCTAGAATGATTTTCTAACTGAGAGAGTCTCGTTTCTCTGTCTCTAGATCTCGTATTTCTGTGTTGTCGTGAAGGTGATCGAGAACTTTCGTCCACTTTCGTAAAGGAATCATTGGACAAGGTTCTACAATGATTCTTTACAATAGTCCGTCGTGGTAATGGACTGTGACCCTTTTTAGGGGCTTTAACCACCTCGCTCCTATCCTCAACCACTGAAGTTTGAGGTCGCGTGTTATCTTTTGGCATTGAAGTCGAAATATTAAAATTTTTTAACTCGATATGTTCAGGCGGAGTACCGACGGAATTCTCCTCATCAAGTTGAATTGTTTCTACCTCCGTTTGGTTACGTGAAACCACAAGTCGGTGAAGACTTTTTGTTCCACTAGCCGTTATCCCATGTAATCTGCGACTAGTTTTCTTCAGTAGATTATGACTGATACTATTTGTTGGGTTCGTATCTGTGAGGTAGAATATAGCAAATGTTGATCTATTAAGTATAATAAAATGACGGGAAAATCTTTGGAGTAGACAGGTTTGAGAAATCAGAATTTTTGGAGAAGTTTCAACAATATCAAGATTATCATACCTTCTGTATTGACCATTGGAAGTTCCATTTTAACATCATCCTTGTTCCTAATCGACAAAAATCACAATTACAGCAAGTTTTATTGTATTTTCTAGTATTACGGCACAATCAAAATGTCACACAGCTTTAATCGATTTGATTAAATGTAAAGAGACAGCTTCAAAACACACAATTATAATGTAGATAAGATGATGATGTCAGTGAATTCACACATTAAGAATGAAAATTTAACTCTGGCTACTGATATGCTCAATTCAAGTCCTAACCTTGCCATGAAAGAGGATTCACATGAGGTAACAGATTCAAGATGATCGTTGCTGGATGGTGCATTGTGTGGTATTTTAACTTTTACTAGTGGACTTGTAGGAACTGTGTGAGTCTTCACACCTTGTAAGATCGTATTGTCACTAGAAATAATAATAATTTATCAAATAATATGTAAATAAAACTCTGATATGAGCATAAGATTTCAACAGAAAAAAGAAGCAATAAATCGTTGTAGAAATCAGCTTACCTTTTAAAGGCACTCAAAGTTGTCATTTCTAAAGAGCAACTCGATCGCAAAAGTGTTGCGTTATCAGAGGAAACCCGCTGTAAATCTGTATCACTTGCCGATCTGTAAATTGACAATCACTTTTAAATATGGTAACACGGAACAAGTGTTTAGGAATATTCCGGGAGATGGTTAGAGCTACGGTAATACCTATCAACTTCATCAACGGAACTGTATGAATTCACTCTGATATTTGGATCACTGCTGTACCCAGCAAATGATAAGATAGTCGTATCATTATGTTTTATTTCAGACAGAACCTGATCCAAACGATTTTGTGGTCTTGTCACACCTTCGACGTGGTGTAGCTGCAGTTCATAGGTTTCCTGTCGATGAATAAAATATAACTTTAAATCAAAGCATGATTGAGCTTAATTGAAGAAAGCTACAAAAGGTAAATACAGTATACACACATTCATCAAACGTTTTACTGCTTCTTGCAAAGGCAGCTCAAAAGTGGCGAATGGAACAAGGTGATTTGAATTTTTTGTAAGAAAGTTTTTCTTTTGTTTAGCGCACACAGACAACTGAAAAGAAAGCATTCAATTATTTTTTACGTATATCTGAATCTATATGAGACGAATCTCGAATGAATCTTCACCTGTATAGCACTGTGTTTTACGATTTCTTTGGTAATGTTTGAAAATTCAACAAAAAGAGACGAGGAGAATTTAATTTGTGCATCTCGCTCTCTCCAAAATGTCTTTAGGTTTCTAGATAATCAAACCCACAATTAATCCATTGCAACAATATTTTTGACGAATATCATATCCATTAAAAACTTAAGTGAAAACAATTTAAAATAATTCTCACCCATCTTTATCTTGAACAGGTTTTTCTGGATTTCCACTGGACTGCAGTCGAAATGAACAGGATTTAACATGCATGCATGTTGTTTGACTTCTGTCAATCAGGATCTCATTGGGATTATGGATTTTCCCTTCAACTTGTAAATTCAAAGTCGTGTCCTGTGAACAGCAAAAGAAAATTATTCTTAGGCATTCAAATAAAAAAAATCATCTCCATGACAACTTAATTATAAAAAATACTAGGTATGAATGATAAAAAAAATATTTATATATAATTAGTGAAATTATCTTCTGAATCAAAAGATATGAAAAGGTTATAAATAGAAGAGCATGTTCTGCAGAAGAATGACACAAAAAGGAGGAGAGAGATCAGCTTGAAAGGCTGAAAAACCTTCTATTGTTGTGAGTCATCTAAACCCTTTTGTTCAAAGTGCGTGAACTTATTCATTCAAGGGTTGGGTTTACCAGAGCCAAGTAATGTGATGAACATCGTCATAGCAAACATTCTCGATTCTGAAATGGTGTTTGCCGATGAAGAAACACACATAACCCAGCCGAGAGATACCTAAGTGACGGTTTCTTTAGTAAATAAATCTTATGTCGTGTTATCGCTACAGTAAACAAAAGAAGTGCAGTAGGCGAAAGAATAGTTGGATTGTGGTCAGAACTTATCGGCAATTTAATTCCTATTACATTCAGTCAAATATGCACAGTATTTTCTGACGTAGGATCAATTGTAAAAGGAAATATTTGTTTTCATGTGGTCCTTTCATTCTATGGGTTAAGTAATTTCACTAATGTATTAGAACACATGAGGTTTTAAGTAAATAATGATGTGATTTATATATTAAAATTAAAGAAGTAAAATATATAGGCTTTTACATCACCTAGATGAGTTTACACTAGTTATTCAAAACTCTCACATATTTATCAAAACGAGTTAAACGAGCATCAAGCTCTGACGTCTTTTTATATTTGAGCCTATAAAACTTTAATGTCAAGTAGGTCGAGTGTTCTTATTTATAATTATACTATAAATTTGAAGTGGAAATTTTAGTTCTTCTAGTACAGTAACTCTTGAATTACAGTAACTTGAATTACAGTAAGTGGTAACCTATTTACTTACTTTTTTAACTTCATGACATGACAATAGACAAGTGAGCACGATTTCAGTGATTCTCACTTTCAAATTTCCAGTTTTACTGTTGTATTGGAAAGCCATTTTTATATAGCCTCCACCTGTATGTAACAAGTAAAGATTTAGTTCAAGATCAACTTCTGTGGGGACATTGGGGTAAAAGGAGTGCTGTGGAATCATGGGAACACTGAGTGTAGTATTTAGTGAAATAGAAGTCTAACCTAAAGATCCATGATAAATAAATAACTACCGGTAAGCTAGTTCTCAAAGGAAGATTGAATGAATGAACATATGAATAAAAACATTTTTTGTGACAACTGAATAAAAAAACAAAGAGAAAAATATTTACAATCGTCGCTTCCTGATATGATAGATGATCCAATAGAAGTCAAACTTCCAAAAGAAGAAATCGATCTACTTGGAGATTGAAATTTGGGTCTTGAAAATTTAGCATGTTCTACAAATGAGAAATAAACGGAAGGATTATTAGAATACATAACATTGTATAGCTAATAATATTAATAACACTTTCTAGATCTACAATTAATGTACCTTTCATATCTGGGGAATAGCAAATTGGACCAGTGATGCTGGCAGTGTCACTCAGAGAAGTTCGACTTCCGATACCTGATTCACAGCTAGCCTGAGAATAAGTTGAGTTTTCATGATTTTTCAGCGGAGATGAAGGAGGATGGATTGCCGTGTTCTCGTATGTCGTATGCAAAATGGATTTCACGTGGCTGGTAGTACATTCTGCTTTTGTAGGTGAGGTATCTTCAAAACGAACTGAAGTTGTGACTTCTGTGAATGAATCATGTCAACAAAATTACATAGGTAGTGTAAAAAACAAATGAAAATTGAATGCACAATATTCCATGGTGGAAGTAATTTTTTACAATTAGGAATATAGAAAACTCATCAGAAAGAATTGGTTACTAGTTATTGGTACGATAAATTTGAGTCTAGTTTTCTTACCGATACCATGTTTAGCTAAGATATCTTTACATCCCTTATGTCTGGTGATCTGTGCAACTGTCAAGCCTCTCTCGTTTTTTATTGCCACATCTCCACCTGAACAACAATATACGAAAGATAAAAGAAATATCTTTCATTGTCATTTGTTAAAATAGGTAGACATGCCGAGACAAAACAAAAAGCAATGAGTATTGCTTTAATATTTCACAGTGAATATTACACATCAAACAACAATGTAGATAGAAATATGAGAATCCAAAGTATGCTTAAATTGTTTTTATGGGAAAGTTTTCAATAATATTCCAACTAGCTGGCTCACAATCAGTGATGAAATTCAAATTTTTCCAAATTCAAATTGATATGAAAATTTAGAAATTTGCAATCATGAAAGAATGACTTGGATTAGGGCAAACTGACTTGGATAAGGGCAAACTTTTGTAATGTGAGTGATTGAATCCCACCACTGCTTTTAATCCCACATGAATTTGACCATGGTAAAGAAAAAGAGCAAAATGAAATTAAACAGGTATTGTTTACCATTGCTGAGTAAAAAGTCAAGACACTTGGGATGACCTTCACTGGCTGCATAATGGAGAGAGGTTGAGCCATTTAAAAAGTCTTTCTCATTTGGATCACCATTGTGCCTTAAGAGAAGCTAAGGAAAACAAGATCAATCAATGTATTTATCATACAATTTTATCAACAATTCGTATTGTATTCTTACCTTTAACATTTTAAGATTTCCATTGTGTGCTGCCTCATGGAGAGCATTCCATTCAAACAATCCGATGATATTAGGATCACAACCTTTAAAATAAATAATATCAATGAAATTATCTTATCTATTTCTACCTAACCAAATATGACTAAGATTTTGAAAGAACCACAATACTATACTATCAAATTTCCTGCTATGATATACAAACACACAGTATTAGATATCTCATATACAATTCTATGTGGCTTTAGTTATTTTTAATTTACCATCTGCCAATGCCGTTTTAGCTCCTTCTAGGTCTCCTACTCTGACTGCCAAATGAAGTTCATTATCGAACAGCTCGTCATAATCCACCGCCATAGTCATGATTCAGTTAGGTAAGTGTCATTGCCTTTTCGGCGCGTCTGGTACTAGTCGAGCGGTTATCGAGGTAAAAATATAAATATCACCTGCGGAATAATCAAGGTTCAATAATGGTGATTATTCTCTCTTCAGTTTACGTTACGAGCTTCAATATTAACAATACGATCATAAGTATAAGCCAAGTTAGACGATAAGACCTTGTGCATATGATAACGGGCGTAGATAATCATTCTTCCTATACCATAGAGTCTTTATGTAATAATAGAAAACGTCTTCGCTGGTAATCTTCTCAAATAAAACAACACACTACAGCAATGTTCTACTCCGAATCATAAGTCAATATTTACACGAGACATTTATATAAGGGAAACAATAGGCTTCTATCTTTTACGACCGACATGCTTTACACGGTCACTATGGTGATGGGGTCACAGGGCATATAAAGTTATCTGATGCGTGAAATAGAGGTTTCGAGAGTCGATGGTTTCTGATCCTGAGCCGTTTCTTGTGCTCTTATTGGTTATTGGTTATTGGTTATTGGTTATTGGTTATTGGTTATTGGTTATTGGTTATTGGTTATTGGTTATTGGTAATTGGTTATTGGTTATTGAATTCCCTAGTACTATTTAGCTCTGATAAAACCTGGATATTTGATTGATAGAACATCGTAAACTCAGATCCATTAATTCCAATCTTGGAATGAAGTTGGACTTCGTTTATACTTTATGCCACTGAATAGCTGGTTAAATGCAAAAAATAACTAAATATTGCCAACAAGATATTTTATGTCTAAACGAATGCGGTTCGAGTGATTTCCCTGACAGTCGAAAAAAGAAAAATACACTTATTGGCCATGAAGAAATTGATATTATCAATTATCCAGCATACACACAGATGTCAATAAGCAATTTGCGTATAATATGTATACTATATCACCTCATATGAAATTTTCATATAGGCCAGGTTTTTATATTTGGTATTAAAGAGAGCTTGAAATGTTAATTTGACCCGAACAGCAACAACAAATTAAACAGAACAGCACAGCAATCCAAGAGATATTTCCCGTGATTTCCCGTTTCTTTCGTTTTATGTTTTTCAAATTGTTACCCTCGGGTCACAAAATGCAAATGAAGCATTGTTTTTATAGAAATCGAACGCAGCATCGCGTGCTGACATTTGAATGTCAGTGTTTTTGTGGTATTCCCGTGGTTTATTCCTTAGATCGACTGTACTGTACAGGGTCAAAAACAATTAGCTAATGGCTGAGATATAATGCCGGAAAGCTCCAGTTTTTTGGTTGAATGAAAAGAAGGACAGCGGTTGCAAATCCCGGGATAAAAAAAACGTAGGCGAAACATTATTAATCGCTGATCAATACTTTTATATCCTGCAACTGCTCTAGGGGGTTGGGAAGTTCAAGGCCTTTCTGATACAGCGCCTTAACTTCGGTCAAAAAGGGATTCGTGATAATCGTATCCTCTTTAACTGGTTCCCTTAGAAGGCTTCCGAGTTCCTTGAACGAGGGTCGCCTAGATGGAGTCCATTGCCAACAACGACGCATCAGTTTGTACCTAAACGTAACAGAGATCAAATTTGTCTGATAGTTCTCGATAGTTTTGTTTCGAATTTACAACTCAAAACCATGTCTTTTTTATTCGTTTGATTCGAATTAAGAGACTTACAGGAAAGGATTGCACGCTGCTGGTTCACTCATCCGATAACCGGATTTCAGTCGTTGCAGCAAATCTGCTGTACCAATGCCTGGATAAGGAATTTCTCCCAGTGAGACCATTTCATACAGAAGAATTCCGAATGACCATCTGATGATAATAGAAGCTGTAATTAGCAACTGGAAAATAATTTTAAGCTCAGTGTATTTTTATTTTATACTTCTCAATTCACATTCCCATGTATAACACCAGAATTGTGCTGTAATTATTACAGACGTTTTTCTCTATCGACGTTATCAAAGTCCTTTACTGTTATCATAATTGTATAATTGCCAAAAATTTATTCATTCATTTTGCAATTTATGTATGTGTCAATATTTAATATTATTTTTTCACTATACACTATACACCGGTACACCGGTATAAATACTTAACAATAATTTGAACATCTGTCTGCATCTGGGCATTAACTTAAACTAATAGGATAGTAAAAATTCATGCATAAACACTACGGAAGGTATCGAATGGGTAAAACTTAACGATTCATGCTGTTTTTGACATTGATTTATGGTCACAGAGCAGCACTTTTCACACAGTAACATCTAATTAATTACCTGGATAGATCGATAGTGAATGAAAGACGCGATCGACGCGACCGCGACGAAGATCAGTAACTGTACCTGGGTTGAATCAAAAAATATAACTTACATATCGCTACGCCAAGTGATGGGCACCGATCCATTCATCATTCTTTCCGGACTTATCCATTTGTAGGGAACTCTTTTTTCACTTGCACCTCTGATCATTCCGTAGCGATAAACGTCATTTGCGAGTCCAAAGTCGGTGATTTTACAAATCAAATTCTAAAGTTATTGTGGAAATTGAGCGTTAAGGACAAGGATACCAAGTTGCACTCAGATAAATAACAATCTCAACCTCGCCAACTAAAATATTCCTTGCAGCGAGATCCCCGTGAATGACTTTCATGTTTTTTAGATGCGCCATTCCATCAGCCACTTGTCGTCCTATATCATACAAGTCGCGCTGTTTTAGACAATGGGTTTTGTCGAGGTTTTTTCCAGAAGGTTCTCTGATGTCCCACATAAAGTGGAGTAGATCTCCGTACATCATATACTCAGTGACTAGAAGTATAGGATTATCTTTCGTAGTGCAGCACCCTATGATAGAGGCTATGTTGGCGTGGGAGCCGAGGGAGATAAGCAAATTGATTTCGGCAAGGAACTCCCCCTCGCCGAGTATATTCCCTGAAAAATACAACATGCAAAATATCGCATAAACATATAGATTCAATGTCACAGACTTATTTCTACGTCGTTTCTGCATACCGGACACAGTTTTAACTGCTACAACATGTTGTTCATTCTCTTGTTCCAGAATGGCTTTGTGTACAATTCCAAAATTTCCTCTTCCAATAACCTCTGTAATACAGACGATAAGGTAAGTAAGAGATGTACCTATGAGGCAGTTTTTAAATGGAAGTTTAAGTGGAATAGCAAATTCATCAATTCATCAATGTAATATTTCATTGATGCT
Source organism: Halocynthia roretzi (assembly GCA_013436055.1). Classification (NCBI taxonomy): domain Eukaryota; kingdom Metazoa; phylum Chordata; class Ascidiacea; order Stolidobranchia; family Pyuridae; genus Halocynthia; species Halocynthia roretzi. The sequence continues at coordinate 634,787 of QRAM01000014.1, read as the reverse complement.
GGTCTCGGGCCAAGTCGAAATAAACTTATAGTTGCTTGGTGTTCAATGAAGTATGATGTATATTGGCTGATTGGTTCATGAAAACTGGATATTTCTATGTTTTTTGTTATTTACAATGATACAATGCACCAGTACATTAGAAGTCTCTGTTTGACGTCAAGAACCTGTAAGTTTTTCACTAGCTAAATAGCATTTACTTTGTTAACTCAGTAAGAGGTTACCTTCGAAAGTAATTAGAGTTCGTTCAATTTCCCATTTAGATCCGAAAATACCATTTTTGCTTTGAATTAACGACTCGAATGTAGAGTCCTGATCATGATTGAAGACATACAATGAAAAGGAATTGTGTTTTCTGCGTCTAAAACAAAGAAAATTAAATAGTCTGTTACACCTCAGTCACTTTCATTACACCTCTAAATATGCGTAAAATAAAATGAAACATTTACTGAACGTAAATGTAGATAGTGTCAAACAACATATCACAGTGATCACGAACACTGTTGTTATTCAGACAACTGGTCGCCAAAATACCAGTGTGAGTATGTATGCATAGTCCAAAAGTATCGGGCTTAACGCTAAGAATTCATTCTTGAATCAGTGTTAAACGGTAACAGTAATGGTAACATTTGTGTACGAGAGGCATTCCGGAATGGTGCATGAACAAAGATGAGGTCATTACAGGGTAATATCTGTTGTATTGACCATGAACGAAGATATAAGTGTCTCGATAACATATATACGTTGTGCGTTGTGACAGAAAAGGAATTCAGACTGCTGAAATGTGAATGTATTTTTAAAAAACGTGGAGATGATCACGATGAAAATTATTTTTAGCTTTTGATACAATATCTGAATTGGAGTCGGGGGAACATGTACCGCAGCATTGACGATTTATGTGTTATTCGATCTGGGCGTTGGTAATACAACAAATGATGAGAATATATATTTACAGGGTCTTTTTCGTATTACAGGAAGCTTCTCGAATTTCGATGCTTGGAGGCAGAAAAGCAGTAATAAAACCAACATATTCAATTTGCTAGATTGCATGCGCTAATAATATTGAATTACTGAACATTTTTCTATAGAAATACCTCTCATATCTATTCCTGTACCAATACAAAAGTGAGCAAACTCCTGCAAATAATACTATAAACAGAAGTATTATATATGGAGCAGAACTTGTGCATCCCGATCCACCCCAGAAGTTGTTGATACCGTCTCCCTTATAAATAAACTTGCAATTGCAGCTCGCAGGTGCAGTATCGTTTGCAGGGAGATCTTCGCAATTCGCGTCACCGTCGCAATACGAACTCAGATTTTGAGGAGGGGAACAGCCATTAATATCTGTTAACAGACACAATCTAAGATTTGTGATTCATAATTCGATTAATGGTTTTTCCTTACCTGGTATGGAAAAATGTACTATGTTATGCTTGTAGGTATATTCATCATGTACGCGAAAGATTTTCATTGAGTAATTACGTGACATACGTAATTCAACGGGGTAATTCCAAATGCGAATTCTCTTCCCCCGCTGTTCGAACCGTCGAAACTATAGCAAAAAGAAAATGGAGTAAACTAGTGGGGTGTTTTACCGCGGATCGAATTTTCTCTTGTCTTATACCCCATAGTCAATAGATTTGCCATTGGAAGAAAGGACAAAATTATAACAGTGGAATGCATCCTTTTGTCGTTTAATCTTCATCTCGTCCCAAATAAATGATACGTTCGCTCGATTTTTCTTCAAGTCGTAAACGAATTCATGTAGACGAAGGTGGAGATCGCTAAATTTTTTACCTACAACGGAAAAATAATTCAGCACATATTTCTTTTGTGATATTATCAATTGCGGTTCGCAGTCCCCCGAGACACTCACTGCCAAGTATACTCCCGTCAACATCACACTAGAATATTGAAAAAGTCTGCGAAATAGATCAAACAAACTTTACATTTGTACATACTGTTTCGCACACAAAGGCAATATTATCATGCTACGATATTCTAACACACTAAATCAACTGACAAAGACACTCAAAAACGTAGAATCTGCTAGTCATGTTCTTACTACAGTATTCCGACTAAACACGATACACAATTTCATATACTAAACAATGTATCGTGCTTAATATTATCATCCAATTTTCGCTGATTTTCGTTCAGTTTTTCTTTCAAATAATGTTGTTTCCATTTTTCCAAAATAAGGTTCCTAATAAAAATTTGATTTACAACATTGAACATAAAATGAAAATAATTTCTAACCGGCTAGACAATTTGTTTCCTGAGCTTGTCCTCGCGCAAAATAGAAATACAAGGTTATGGAGAAAAGAATCAGCGATAACATGTTGGTCGTCTTCGTGTTTACAGTAAATCGTAAACGCAAAAGAATGATTCATCAGTAAATCTTCCTTTTATACTCGAGTGATAAATAAAAAGGGATTTTTACACCCACACTTAATCTTGGTTTAAAGGCGTCAAATTTCTTCCGCAAAATACGTTAAACTGCTTTCTAGAATGCCGGCAAAATTTCGACGCTAGCTTACGTATAGTAGATATTTCATTTCATTCTAAAAATATTTCATTTTAGTAATATTGAGAGGTAAAATGAAAGTGTTAGAGTTTTTTATATATAAACTGGCACGGTATTGGTAACCTTCTACAATGAAAAGCTGTGCTGCCAAGTCGTCGGAATAGGAGTAAAATATCGAATTCTCTAGAGTCTAAACACTCTTATGCATAGCTTGCTGACATTTTAAAATTCTGTTCATATAGTTGTTTAGTATCTGCTAACCCTTATTTAACTTCATCCACCATGGCGTCTATATAAGTATCCATGATATAGATGTCGTCAGTCGAATATCAAATATATATCACAATCATATATCAGATACCAAATCCGATAGGAGGAGGGAAAGAGCCAAGGAATAAATTACAGCAATTATTCATAAGCTATCAATATTATATATCACTGGTCGCCAGGATCATTCCTAAATCAGTGTTAAATCGGGTCATGGTAGCACGATGGGAATCGGAAAAGGAGGGTTGTTTTGCTACTTAAATGTAAAAATGAAAAGCTAACCGAGAACTTGCACTGAGAACATCGAACTGAACAAATGACAATAACAAATGAGTCATGAATCTTGTTGACTTCTATCTAACTATGAGAACATAAAGCTAACCGTACTCTGGCAACTGAGCATAAAAAATGAGTCATTACTAAGTCATGACTTGTTGTAAGTTATAAAATATCGTGCAATGATACAACAGGTAAGTTTTGTATTTTGCCACAACCCATTTGAATTGTTTTTTACCAAGGCTGGATTTCTGATTAACCTATAACGACTGACTGCCCCTCTTGGTGTAATACTGAAACTGTACCTGTACACATGCTCAAGTATTATCATAAATGCTGTCAGAAAGTACCACAAACGTACACGTAATGATTACAATTGGATAGCACCGCCAAATCATATGGGAATTCTCTTTGTTCATTATCAAGCTACAATTTACTTCTGGTCGAAAGCTCTTTTTGTTCATTATCAAACTACAATTTACTTCTGGTCGAAAGCATAGTAGTGTTGAGCATAACACAGAGCAAAATAGTACAATAGTACAGAGCTCTGGAGTCGAGCTGGAACGAAATTACGCTACAGTACGAAATTTACTAGTTTTGGAGATTCAGTTAAAATCACATGATTGCAACATAGTCAATCATGCTGAAGTTCTAGCTGAAGTTAGTCCTCGTGTATATGAATCAGGCAGCTATTAAAATCATTTTTATCTAATTAGTGAAGTGAGTACAGCAGTTGCTATACATTGCTAGTCATGGCGCATCCTCGTATAAAATGAAGTCGAGTAATAAGATGTCACTAACTCTAGTCTATTGCACCCAAATACGCCTCTAGTGATGAGATGCCAGTTTGATTTGATATAAAAGCGTTAATCGAATCGCACCAGGTATTGAACATACAGGGTTAACTTAGTTAACGATATCGCGTGTGCTTGCAGCTGTCCACATAACACAACTAACTTATATCAGTAGAAACAGTTTCAAAATTTTCTTACATTTTAGCCAGAAAAGAAGCGATATTGCTGTGTTAGCGATCGTAGCGTAGCGTATATGATTGGTTGCATACTAGAATATAGGGAATTCTCATTTTATCATTTTCGATCTGTATAGGAGGATTCATTGGATATATAATCATGTTATGCAAAGCAGGAATTATAAGTTTCGTTCTTTTTTCAACTTGGTATCTTCCATCAGGTGAGTAACGCATTGAAAACGATTCTACATCATACATTTTAGGCTACTCTGATCACTATAGTCCTAGAGGCGGAATAGTTATATATTCCTTGTGGGACGATTTTTTATTAACTACTTTCCAACAGTTATTTATATATATTATAAAACGTGAATACCTGCTTGACTCTACATTTTTTGTTATTCAGGAGGTTCGCCCCTAAGCATTACAGCAGAAGAACGCCTTATCAACTACTTACTCAAAGAAAACGGAGACAGTACTTACAAATATAATAGACTTATACGCCCTTCAAAAAATGTTCACGAAAAAGTTAACGTTTTCTTCGACCTGCTTATCTCACAATTGATTGGTGTGGTAAAATCCTAAACTTTATTTTTTTGTTTCAATACCTTTCCGTTAAAACTTTAATTGAGAACCCGCGTCATTACCAAATTTTCTTTTACGATTAACTGATTATATAGAACGAGCGAGAGCAATACATGATAACAAAAGTTTGGCTGCCTCAGCTGTGGTTGGATAACCGCTTATCTTGGATTCCTGCTGAGTATGAGAACATTACAAAGTTCCAGCTACCATCGGAGAAAATTTGGCTGCCAGATATTGTTCTGTATAACAAGTAAGTGTGATAAAGGGAGGACTGATGAAAGATATAGTGCAGATGATGTGTAATATATGAGTTAATTCATAAGCACGAAATTTTAATTCAAAAAAACTATTTGTATTATAGGGAATAGAATTGTATAAAATAGTAAAGACGGAAATAAGGATTATGATCCTCAGTAGTGGAAAATAACAACGATGACGATTGAACGTTCAATTGGAAAATATGTGAAAACCCAAAAAAAATTCCCTAAAATCTAACAGTGAAAAATATTATTGCTTAGAGTTTCCATATCGAATATGGAGAAATAAGCTAAGTGGGAAAGAAATAGAGAAAAATGTAGAGTCTTGTGACGTGGAGTGTAGAGGGACTGAATAAAGTTTCATATAACTGGAGTGGAGAATTGAATGCATGTAAGCAGCATCGTAATAATTTGTATAGGCGATTAAATGATCGTTGATGACTTTGTAATAATACAATTGTGACTTCAATACTTGGAGAATTAGATTGTATATACCAATATCTGTGATTGGTAGTACAACATTGTAATAAATACTCTATATGAGAAATCAAAGAGTTATTGATATATACCGATATAGGATTGTGTGTACATTAACCAAGAAATTACATTTGTTTTACGTAACCTATCTGACGCGGATCGGACGAGTCGTCACTCTCTGTCAGCGAGAGTGTATTTGTAAGCGTCTGACACCAAAAACAATAGACACCTACAATATCACCTGCAGTGTTCTTAGTTGTGAAATAGCTGAACCTTTTAAAGCCTTAGTTTTTCCAGACATCTTACATAGAGTACAAACAAAGTGACCACCGCGCATATGAACAAAATTGCAGTAAAATCTTGCAGACAAAATCTTGCTTATAAATTCGTTTCAATTCCAGCGCTGATGGCCAATATGAGGAGTCTCTAAAGTCCAATGCAGTGGTTCTGTACAATGGAACGGTATCGTGGATGCCACCAGCGATATACAAAAGTGCATGCAACATGAAAGTGTCTGATTTTCCGTTCGACGAGCAAAATTGTACTATGATATTCCGCTCTTGGACATATAACAGGTAAACAATTATTATTGGTTATTATTTCTCAGTAGAATTATAGTTTCATATAGTACTCTCGAGATAAGTTTAGTTTTATTTACCGAATCATTTCTACCTTCGCAGAAAAGATATAAGTCTACACCTGATGCACGATGAGGCAACCCTAGATGATTTTACACCAAGTGGAGAATGGGATATCATTAAAACTCCCGGATTTAAAAATGAGATTGGTGGGGAGGAAAGCTACGACGATTTAACGTACAGGTGGAATACACTATTTATGGTAAAAATACTTTTAAAAAGTCATCGATATAACATTTAATATTTTACTGTCGTTACAGTCTCATCATCAAACGGAAACCCCTTTTCTACACGGTCAATCTCATTATTCCTTGTATTCTTATCACGTTTCTCGCAATTCTCGTTTTCTACACGCCATCGGATTCGGGCGAGAAGATGACACTTTGCATCTCTGTACTACTAGCACTCACTGTTTTCTTGCTCCTACTATCAAAGATGGTTCCGCCTACATCGTTAGACGTTCCGCTGATTGGTATAAATGCATGAATACAATAGCATGATATTAACATTAAATGATGAGGAAAGAACCTATAGGTACAGTAATTAGAATCATTCGTGTGCTCATCCTCACACAACTCCTAGTTTCAAAGAACTGAGGAAGGATTTTCAAATTTTCTTTAATGTGCATTTAATGTACCTCTTGTCTACTAAGCGACATTAAGTTCGATAATGGGATTTTTTTCGATCTCGCGAGTATTTTAATTGGTTTCGAGAGCACTCCCTAATATTTGTTATCTAATTGGAGTACACCTGTCAGCTTTTACCCTTTTAAATCGACTTTATGTCGACCTCCTAAAGAACTACCTGATATCGAATATGTAGTAGCTCGAACTCACCGGTAATTATCTTTCCACATTTGTCTTAGGGAGGAAAGATTAAAAATTCACGATCATTTCTCATATGTTGCAGGAGAATATTTGATGTTTACAATGGTCTTGGTTACCATGTCCATCATCACGAGTGTCTGCGTACTAAATTTACATCATAGGAAGGCCAGCACGCACACGATGCCGGTCTGGGTACGGAGATTGGTTCTCGAAATACTGGCACGATTCCTGGTGATGACTCGACCCGGCGATGATCCAAAACGGCAGTGGCAGGGAAGGAATAAAGAAGAACTTAATTGTCTTATGTCCTGGTTAAAAACAATCAAAGGTCAAATATAGAAAACAAAAGCATTCCAGATAGCAATAGAGAAACAATTTTATGTTGAGTACTATAAAACAGCAATAACTAGCTCTCTTTTTTAGGTAGAAATATTTATTTTGCTCTTGAATAGGTACTACTGGCAGGGACGGAGAACTGAATCAGGCCAGGAAACGATATTTCGTGAGTCAAGAAGACGAAGCAGATGAAGAACTCACAGGTTAGTAGATCCGTTGTGTTTGAACCCACGTCTTCAAGCAGAATGGCGGGAAATATTGGGACGCCACGTGGACGCTGACTGTCGTCCGTGATTCGCAGCGCCGTTGTTATAGGTAACTTGTCCACTGTATCAAAACGGACTGGTCATTCCGTTATAGCAGGAAGTTCGATCGTTAACTGTATCAACACTGAGCAGTCATTTATCACTTAATAGCAAAACGACACTTTAGGGTTAGACTAGATCTCTACTAACATCACAGACACAATTCTACTGATATTTCTTTCCTAGCACGTGATCAGCAAAAGTATGGAATTCATTTGAGCGACGTCTCAGGAAGCCGGTACTTACGGAAAAGAGTTCGCTCGCCGGTATCGGACGAAATCTCACAAGCGTTGAAAAGCGTACAGTATATAACCGATCATCTCAAATTACGTGAGACTGATGAAAAGGTGTGTATCCAATCCTTATAAAAGTTACATCCGAGTAAACCATAGATACTTTAAACACTCGAAAATAGACTTGCTGATTTTATTTTCAGGTATCCGAAGATTGGAAATTCGTTGCGATGGTTGTCGACAGATTATTTTTCGTCATTTTTATTTTTGTGTTTTTTGCCGGGACTGTAGGTATCTTCATACAGCCTTTCATTTGAATCGCATTATCTGTATTTTACCGATTCTTGATAATCGCATGTCGATCCATTCTTTCTCTTTTATTGCGATTGCAGTTTTCGGATTACTTTTCTTTACAGCTGTTTCACGGTTTAAAAAATGAAACACCACAAGAATAAATTGGGAGTAAATCCAAGTTTCTAGACTAAGCTGAGGTCAAGCAATACAAGCATGTAATGGTCCATCACAACACGCTATCGAGCCTTTAACGAAAGCAAGGCAACACAACCAGACATTTTTTTGAAATAGTTTTTCTGCTGTTGAAGACATCTGTGCCGGAAGTATATCATTTTTCATACACTTATATATTCATAACTCTGAAATGCAAGATTTCCGAGCAGATCACAGGACTTTATATCAGAGAAGATCAGGCAAGGTACAGAGATGAATTCCCATTGAGTATCTCATCAGGGTCATCTCAATGCAACTTTACTTATCATTGAAACCCAGTTTATATCAACTATCTCTCAACTGCAGCAATCTCACGACTGTACTAACTTTCAAACAAAAAATTTATTGGAAAATTATCATAAGTGTGTGTCAGCTAAAGAAATACGTTGAATCCTTAACTTTGTTCAAATTAAATTCCCCTTGTTGTGGTACGTCATCCAGTAACCGTTTTAACCGTAGTTCTTGTTTCGACCACTCGTGGATGTCGCGGCTGTACGATACAAATAAATATTTTGTCTGGTAATTAACATGCGGCACGTGACTTGATTCCTACGAGATCTCCTAATACAGTATTACTTAATAGCACTTACTCGCATGGAAGAAATTTTTTCAAATGATTAGATAGTTCATCTAAAATTGGACGAGAATGAAGTGATATAAATTGATCCCTGCATATTGCGTTCATGATATCGACACTGCAAGCGTGGGTCCAGTAACAATCGTGTACCGACGAAAAAGTGATTCCTGATCTGTATGACGTTTTGCTGTTAACATTAAACACTAGTAGTTGAAATATTGTTAGAACCATACTTGCAACAATGCAGTGAAGTAAGCATCATGTGTGTCGAGTCGAGACTATGAACAAAGTTGGGAGGAAAACCATTTTTCTGTTTCAGAGGATTCGGCAGGCTGGAGAGAAATAAATTTCAAGTTAATTAATTTAACAACATCATTTATATCCTCAAGTAACCTGATGTAAGGCTATTGAAAGGAATAAAATTTAAACCGGAGCTTGAGCTGGAGTTTGGTGAATCAACACAATTTAAATTTCGCTACATATATTATTTGCTCAATTTTAAGGAACAGGAATTCAATTCCCGTTCTCAGTGTTGGTTTGGATCTTACCAAAGGCTAGTGGTGGGTTTTACATTTACTTTGAACTGATTGTCATAATTCTGAGTTGATAGGAAAATATACAAATTATCACCTGTGATCGATGAAAGAGTGACTTGGATGGGGGAATTTTTATTCATATATATATATATATAGGTATTAAATTAAATAAAACAGTTCTGAAGCCAGTTTACATACTTCACATTGTTTTCTATCATCACTAGACGTTGAACCGAAGATGAGATATGTTTTGACATCTGTTTGTAATATGGCTGCGTTACAGGTAGATTCAAGGGAGTCGTCCACTCGACTGCGTGTCCCATCTTGCTTATCACATCTGCTAATTGTGTCAGCCAGTTCTGAAATGTAAAGGACATTATATTTTTTACCTTGGAAACCCGTGGTGATTCGATTGCCTACAATGACTATGCTGTAAAATTCTCTTGAAAATTGTGCACCGTACTTATAGTAAATAATTTTAATACTTGTATGTTTCTAGCTCCAGTAAACATTTCTGTTATGCTTTTGAATACCAGATCCACCAGATAATTGGCCGCTTTCGAGAAACCCATCTCCGGAAATTCATCTTTGAGATATACAAGCTGTCGTCTGATCTGATGCATGCCTCCATATCTGGAGAACAACCATAAAATTAAATTGTGTTAAAAATATTATTATTTGCTGGATATTTTTCTTTGTCAATTCAACTGACAATGAGGAAGTATGAGAAAACTTGTTCTTAAAATATGGAACGCTTACTACTGCTTGTACTTCACATCTAAGTTAAATAACCCTTAAAGAACCGGAATATTATTAAAGAATCTATCAATATTATTAACTAGAAGAAACACCCATACCATCCCACATAATTGCCTCCCATTGTTCATTGACAAATATCACCATTGTTTCTTTAACGTAGCGCTATGTTATAGATATTTCAACTATAGCTGAGGATGTTATCCTAAATCTTCATAAGAATAATATAACCTTCGCAATCCTATTAAATATAGAAATAGTACAAAAAAACTAGCACAGCTGTGATGAAATTTACCTTGTAACTCCATAAACTGTTGTCATAACTGTTTGCTTGACCACTTTTCTTCGAACAAATCCATCCAAAGCTCTCGCAACAGGATGTCCCTCCTCAGCACTAATTTTTCTCAGCTCTTCTGCCTTGGCCGCCACACCAAGATAGACATCTTGAGGAACTGTTGAGGGTGAAAGGTTAACCTGGTACAAATAAAACAACAAAATTGAATGCGAAGAAGAAAAACACAAAATATTTACTATACGATGTTTCTATTTAAACACAGAAAGCGCTTTGTTCTTATTTCATAGCATTAGGATATATGTAAGAATATCTTAGCAGTAAGGATCTCAAAACTAAAGCCTGTGGGTCCACATTCTTGGAATATACATAATGAGTAGACACTAAAGGTATAAGGATAGTGAATATTCATATGACTATTTATTTTTATGACGATTTCTCCCAGAATCATTACTGGCCTCATTGAAATGAATTGTTAATACCTGCTGAGCACCAACTTCATCCCTCCCCAGAGCTGCATAGTGTTGAAGTCCATTACATGAACCATCCTAAATAACAAATAACATTTGAAACTGTCCATAATACTACATCATTGTATGTTGAAGCTTGTTCAGTTGAAGAACCTGATGTACGGGTAATCTGGATACAAACTCCGCGGGGTTCGGAGACCTCACAGCTGCTGCAATTTCCATGCATGTTGCTAGCGTTTGCCATGGCTTATCTGATTTTTTCCACCAGGCATCGTCTCGGTCGGGATCGTCTGCTGAAGCAATGATTTCATCCATTACCTAATGCAATGGAATTAGAAATTTTTAAGGAATTCTTGAAATTCAATCCGGATCTTCAACAAATCACGGATATTCATATGCATCCCAGAATAATGCATGTATAAAAGAAACTTGGGTCCCACCTCCCTGGTGAACCACAGGGGATGATATCTTACTCATGGCCTACTAACGCTTACACTGGCAAAGTCGGGTTGGTCTGCCAGTAATTTATATTGAAAATTCACAACATTATCATTATACAGACAACAATAGTTAGATATTTAATTCCTACCTCATTAGCAAATGTTAACCGATCTGCAATAGAATCATGTTTTTTGAAGTCAGTCAAATTTATGCAATGAATCTTCAACCAATCCAATCCATTCTCCCCAAGCTTCCTGCCTTCGGAAAAGAGAAAGAGTGCCCTGTATACATCGCTGCCTGATTGAGAAAATAACACCGATTATTTAAGTAAATGAGACGTAATATTTATATATAGAAAGAGATGGCTTACCCATGTAATTGAAATGTCGTGCGACAGGGTAACATCTTCCACGGAAATCAATGTTGTGTACAAACCAGAAAACCTCATCGCGGTACTGAAATATGGTGATTTGTTAAAATTATCAGTAAGGTTTTTCTGCACTTACTCATGAAACATAAATCAACCAATTCATTCATTGCAGCTTGGAGAGGAAAAAAAAGATTTATTACTGATGTTCCTTCTGGGCAGCACAGCTCCTGCTCTAAGCAGCCAGGACTTATTCATATGTAAATTTTGAAACTATAAAATTCTTCTTTTTAATCTCATAGTTGAGTTTTAATGGTGACAAAGTATTTTGCAGCTGATTACCATGTTAGCCACAGAAAGCTTGTACAGACCATCCATGAACAAAGAATGCATTTCCTTGCGAGTTTTCTGAGCTTCATAAACTTTGCCTCTCAGTCTCCAGTATTCCTCAGCATCTCTTTCATAGCTGACTCAGTGAAAGATTCAATTAGTGTTTTTCAATAAATTCATTCAGTAGATATTATTTCAGTCTTAATCCAGGTATAATGGCTCGACATTACTTAAAATTTAATTTGATTGCAATTCTCGAGTTAATATGATAATAAATTACAGAATTATTAAAAATTTCATCATACATTCTATACACGTCAACGGGACTGGGCATTCACGAAGATAATTCTTTGAATTTACAGATTGCCTTCTATTCCTGTATTACAAATCTATCTACATCAGAAATGAATTCAGCTGATTAAACACGAAGAAGACTTACCGATTTGACAGACTCTGAATTTCAGGCCCACAACTAGCCGGTCGAGGGATGTCGAGTTCCTCATTTCCGTTGTTGCGAAAATACTTGATTTGGAGGTCTAAAATCTGACATAACATGGAGTATATATGATTTTAATGTTATACCATGCAGTTATTGCAAATAATATTGCAATGAAATTTCCTCACCGGCTTGTTAATGACCCAAGCGACAGAAGCAAGTATGTTCAATGAATCAAATATGGGTGCTATTTTATTGTCGTCAATGGACAGCGCAAGGTCACCTTCTTCATCTTCATCCATGTTGTATTTAGATCTTATGAATTCAGCTGTAGACGTAACATAATAATAATAACGATCATTTTCCTTTACATTGATTGACTGTTGTGCAAAAGCAGTTAAATCTGTTTAAAAGTGGAAGTTCTAACTAAATTATTTAACAGAATTTTTTACTCAATATCTTATACTTATTTACATTTGTCGAATGATACCTGTACAAAAATGAAAATGCAAAATTTCTCACATTGATTAACCAAAAATCCACCCTTCCTGACGTTGCACCACGGCTTCGGTGGCACGACCATAGGTGCGACTTCGCTTTCAAAGATAAGTTTTTCGGAGGCGTCGCGAAGCAAAGCTTGAAATTCAGGATGTGGTATTGTCATTCCAAACTGCCAAAACATTAAAGGGAATTCATGAATAATATATCACCAACAATTAAATATTGAGTTTAGGTTTTCAAAATACCATTACCTGTTTACGTCCTCTAACAGCATAAGTGTTAAAAATCGCTGGCACTCTTTTTTTTGATGACCTTGTCTTCACCATGCTGCGACAATTTAGGTAACAGCGTGGCATGAAGGTCACAGTGTTCATTATTTCAATCAGTTTCATGCCAATCATTAAAATCCAATAACTGTTCCAAGGAATTACAGATCCCTATTATGTTGAACAATTAAAACAAAGGCGTTACAACACTGGATGATCCAACGTCTTGAGATAGTTTTAAAGCTTCACCAAATTGGTGAGTCCGTGCTTCTGTTCCAATTTTTCCCATAAATGCCGAGGTAAAATTTTAGACTCAGCGTGCTTGTTTGTGAACAACGTCACATATTCCTCATAGACCCGGTTCAATCTTGATATATCTCCTGTCTCCTTCATCTGATTGATCACAAACCTGAAAGAATTCAGCAACAAAGACACACAAGAGTTAACTTTTATTCTGTTTCACGTTTAATCATCTACTGGTGAAGGAGGTAACTTTCTACGAAAATCCAGAAACACTGATGGTACATTTACTTTTGATGGGACGGGTGTTGGTAACAAAAAGAAAGTTGAGCCAATAATATAGATCGAAATTAGTAACCTTGCAAAAACCTCTTCGCCGAGTTGCCGACTCACAGCAGATGTAAAGTCTCCGCCGTTTACCGTTCTACAAAGGTGATTGATGATTATTTCTATGTATTCGCTCTCTGGTAACAAGCAAAGAAATGGATAAACTTTTCCACCTGTTAGAAAAAAAATTAAACTCATACATCGAGATAAATAATTCTTATTTCCAGTCAACATTTGTGGAGTTATAAGCCTGATAAATAAGGGACTAGGCAAGTTCAGAATTAGTCACAAATATATCTGTGAATGTAGTAGTAGAACAACTACAAATTCAAATGCATTAAGGCTGTAGTAGGTGTCTCCCAGTAATATACCGGGTGTCTCAAAAGTCCCTATACATGTTAAAGTCTATTTTTCTTTTCAAACCTGCGCCAGGATAGAGATTTCCTTTCCACGATCTTTTTTTACTATTATGCTTTGCTTTTTCTCTCTTCGTAAGATTTTGAAAAGTAGTAAGAAGAGATTTTCTCCAGTCACCAAGCACCTCTGAGAGTTGTTGTTTCTGCATCAAGTAGAAAAACAATCAGAAAGGAGAGAAATATATAGGGTACCAGAGGAAGACAGGGATTTTAATACAGTTTTACAAAAAAAAATTGAAAATTACTGATTGAATGGCGAAATATTAGAAACTCACCTTCAGTTTTATTTCTTTGCTGTCTTCACCAACACTGAGTATGCTTTTCACTTGAAGAAATCTTTTTTTTTCTAATTCCAACTGTTCTGTGTACTTCTGTTTTATGTCTGGTGGACTGGAGAGATGGAGGGCACCAGGCTCCCGCTTGAATTGATACAATTTGATCATTTACAAAACTACAATGATAATATAAAACTCTACAGATATGATAGCTCAAATATACATTGAATATGAATAATAATTTCTAAAAAATACAATTAAAAATTGAATCAGTTTATCTACCTTCAGTTTATTTACCTTTTTCCCATTATACAAGTCAGATACTAAAGAAGGCAATTCAGCTGAACTTTTGTAATTGTATGAAGGCTCTTTAAGATCTTTCTCTGTTTCGGTCACATAACGAATTGACCTGAGAACAGCTTGGTAATTCTTCGATCCCCGATTACAAGATCTGAGAATGAAAAATTCTTGTAGCATTTGAATCTGAAAAGCTAAAACTCATGTCATATCAAATACTGTTAACCCTCACTAGTAGGGGGGAAATTTGTTCAGAAAATACAAATGGTATATCCTATTGAGACTACTGAGTTAAATAATTTATTCGGTGCTAGTGATGATGAAATATTAAGACTTAATACAGTACACATAATAGCTTATTTAATGTGTTTAATGTACAGGGGCATACAAATTTTTTTTGAGTTTTCATCTTTCCTGAAATCCGACAAATCTAGGTCCGGAAAAGCGAGAGTCTTCACGCTACAATACTTCTTTTTCACTTCTCATATGCATGTTCATGTGGAAACTAGTAATAAATCTTCAGTCTATAAAAATACTCACTGGACGACATCTTTCAAGGAATAGCCATCATTTTCGATTTGCTGGAGACACATGGCAAGCACTACATGCTGATCTGGAATTCTATCAGAAAGTAAAAGAAATTAGAACTGCTACTTGTGGATATAAAATGATGCAATCAGGAAAAAGCAAATCGAAAATAAACACAAGATGTATATCAAATATAATATTTGCAATTATATCTCTATCTGTTGTCTGTTCCTAATGCATGTCCACAACCTTTGATAGAAAGCTATAACAGCAACTATATATAAAAAAGGAAGTTTTGTGTATGTCAAATTTGCAGAAATGTTTTAGAAAGCACCACATGCTTTGGAACGAAAAAATAGGTCCACTGAAGTTTTTTTTATCTCCTCATCAATTAGCTGGAGATAGTTGTTTCTTCTAATGCATAATAAAGAAACAACTAACTTGCTAAGTGCTTCCAAAGCAGCAGCATATGCAGTAGGAGAAGGCTTGATTTTCAGATTGTGCATTATACCAAATAATTTTCTGACTACATCGAGAGGGATCGCCTGTTTGTTGTCCGGTAAAAAATTACAAGATATGGTCGCCTTGGGGGGTTCCGCAGCAAGATGTTTGAGAACAATTTCGAACACCTGTTGATCAAATCATGCAACTGAATCACTGAATACATATCGTGCTGCAGAAGAAATGCATACTGGGAAGTTTCAGCACACTTACCTCAAGATTAAGTGCGACTTTAGAATGCTGGAATCGAGAATGGGATGACGTTACAGATGAAATTCTTAATTCCAACACATTGAGTGCATGAGATATCTAAAATCAAAGTATAGACGTAATGAAAATGATAAATAAAAGAAGTAAATCATGATGTTGCCTTTATTAATAATAATACTTTTATTTATTACTTTACTTTAGAAAATAAATCAGTGTTTACTGAAAATAATGTTCAGCGTGAAAACAATCGCGTATCATTTAAAATATGCCCGGATAAAATCTCTGCAATAATACATATTCAGTTGAGAGAAGTTTCCTAAATAACTCACCAACTTAGAATGCAGGCATGCCTGGAGATAATTACAGAATACAGTAGTATTTGCTTGAAAATTGTCCTCGAAAAATACTAATTGCTTTAAGTGCTGTCTTTGTTCAGAAGTTCTTATTTTTTGTTCTTTCATGTCGACTCTAGGTAACTTTTTCAATTTTACATGAGACTTCTGTTTGTTTGCGCTATTGCCTGTTTTTTCACAGTGCTCTTCGTCAAGTTCTGGCAGTTCCTCAGATGTATTATACTCTTGCTGAAATCGGAAGAATATTTTATAGAAGATAAGGTGGCCGGGTGGTGGATCATTTCATTATTATCACACAATACCAAGTCGTCTCATATTTCCCAGTAAGTAAAATCCTTACCAATTCAACATTCCGATGCATTGTGTGTGTATTATTACTGGATGATGTACAAAAATTCAATTGGCTACCATATCCAAGAGCATTGGAAGAAAGACAGCTGCTATCTTGAAATAAAACATTAGAAATTCCACTCTTGCTGTGGTTCCCTGTGAATAGGAAGTTTTTATATTTCAACAAGTTAAAATTTTACAAGTTAAAAGTTTGAAATTTACCACCATGGTCAACATACAACGATGATTCGTCAAGTAACTGCTTATGTCGCATAGACAGAAGATGTCTTAAATCATTCATTTCGGTATCTTTCCTTGTAATGGCTGCTGCCATATGCGAGCTGTTTTCACGCATTCCTACAATACAAATTGGACACTGAAGTAAAAGAAATACTAACTACTATTAATTTCAAATTTTAGTCAACAAAAACATCACTTAACTAACCTTGATCGGCGAATGGTTCAATTCTCACTCCAACTGAGTGTGGCCTACGTCTAAATACGCTACTCAAATTCCCCTCTCCTAGCGCTAAAATCGCATTACGAATCGGTACAGACATTGCCACTAATGGACGGATGCTACCCAGATCTAGTATTTATTTCATAATTGAAGTCTATCATAGCAAAAGAACATGACAATGCCGAACTTTGTGGTCAGCGATCATCAATCGAGCATGGCTTTCTTGCGACCACTGTCAATCATATACGTTCGGGGTCACTGAACAACAGATTCATTGAACCGTTGTATTAAATATACGACTTCGCTTCGGACTGTGAATGCTGTACCACTCTTCAAAATATTAAAGCACTTTCATTACAGTAAACAGAATTTTTACCGGCACTTTCACACGGTTCTAAAACGAACCAGTCCCCTGGGACAATCCCTCGCTTCAGACAACCCTCTACCCAATATACCCAAATGACCCAACCCCCACTATTAACTCTGACACCGGCTGCCTAGAATACCAATTGTATTTACAGACCAAGCACGGTGCCGGAAAGAAATTTTTTGAGGACCCACAGTTCAGCCACTAGGTCTTAATATTGAGGCATTTGATGTCCATATGGACGTTCTTCTTCGAAATTCGCCCCTGGACGAGATAATTGATCTTTCAGCAATACAAGTACTTACTCAATAAATATCAACCTATAGATGGGTGTGTAATACAGGATCACATCTTTCCCAAATTGGACTATTCCCTCAACCATTGTAAATCCCCCATAACAGTTTTCATACATATACTAGTTTTATTGAAAATGTCATTTAAAATAAAATTGCAGATTCACAGTGAAAGAAACAAAAACAATATACGTCAAGAAAAAAAACTTTGCGAGACTGAAAAAAGGTCATCGTAATCTTCTGAATTAATGTTCCCACTATCATCTGAGGTATTCCGGTAGGATGAAGATGATTCGAATCGTATTTTTGATTGAACTTGTTGAACAGGCGTATGCGTAGGAAAAAGTGATGGTTCATTGAAAGAATACTTCAAAAACTCATCGTAGTATTTTCTTTTGTGCTCTCTTTCTGGAGAGGGTGATCTCTGTCTTTTTCGTCTGCGGTTGGGGCTTGTGCAGTATCTTTCAGGAGGTGGTGTTATTTCTACGCTTGAACAGTGATTTTGAGGAGGACCAAGCGTATCAAATAAATTAAACAGACTCGGCATTTCGGTCCCAATATCAAATGCTGAGTCTTCAAGTCCATTGGATGTCGAAGGCGAGGGGGTGGCAAAAAGATTGATTAAAGTACTTTGACCATTGACACCATCTGTCTCCTAACAAGGATCAAAAATAAGACCAAAATTAAATTTCAGTACACTCAAGAAATAGATACTAAATGACTTAAAACACAAATTTTGCTACACAACATTTCTATATCAATTATCCTTACGTTCGTGTTAGCAGCAACTTCCGATTGCGCACTCTTTTCTTCAGAACAGATTTTGTTGTCTTTATCGCGTTCAAGACGTAGCAGAGTCCTTAGTTTTTGTTTGTTCTTTTTCGATTCGACTTCATTTGAACAGACACAGTTTACAGGACTTTCTGGGCCAGTTAATTTTTGGTTTCGAATGTCTGAACAGCGTTGCATAAAAGTGCCAAACCATCGTCGTTTTGGCCAAAATTCTGAACGTTTCAGACCGTTCTTTTGACAGAGTTCTCTCGCTTTATCTATCAAGACACGTCTCGAAACAGTCTGTTTAGAACAGACCAGCTGTTCGTGATATTTAGCAACTTCATACTCTATTTGTGGGTAACGAACCCAACCTGCGTGGACACAAAACAAAAGGGGAAAATACAAATTAGGAGTGTGGAAGAGGAAGTGTGTTTTCACCTAAGGACAATCGATCGCATTACAGAAATGGTTATGGATCTTATCATTGTTAATACCAGCAATGAATATTTTGGTCATAATTTTGAAAATTGGTTTTAGGTCATGGGTTAGATAATGGGTTTTTCAAGCAAATATGCTGTTTCAGTATTAGGAAATATTTTAAAATAACATTGCTTCAGCATTATTGTGAAGTAAAACCTATTAGTTTTTTATTTCATTACATTACATTTAGGAATATAAGAAGCAAGACAAATTGAAAAATATATATAAATAACGTTCAATAAAGCGGTGTAGATTCTTACACCGCTAATCAAGATATACCAATTACCATAATTTTTTAAATCCACGAGTTCAATATGAGGCATCTTTTCAGGATTCAACTGTGCAGGATCAACCCTAGGTGATACAACATATCTGCTGCGCAGTTTATGTTTGACGCCCTTTTCAGGTAACTTAACGTTTTTACCGCTATTGTTTTTCGCTCGTCTACAACCACCCCGACAGTTCACAGAACGGGTGTATCCTGGCTTCATCAACTTAGTTCTAGACATGCTCGTACGACCTTAATCTTGTCTATACTGTCAATACATTGCTTTTTCAACTTTCACTGTCGCGAGTACTGGCAACACAAATTTTCAACAAACACCAAACACAATATTAATGGAATGATTTACTGAAGGAAGCAATGGCGTCCATCGCATTATTTAACGATTTTGATTGGCCCATCATCTAGCACGTGATATTACGTCACACTTTTTTTTTTTTTTTTTTGTAACGCTATCGCAAAGCTTTCGCCTCTGGCGGTATTTTTACACTTACGAGAAAGGAGAAAATCACACTGCTATTATTCGGATAACTTGCGAATCTTATTACACACGCTTGGATGAGGCGAGATGAATAGAAGTCGGGCGCTAAAATTCTTTTCAGAGTCCACTACATTGTGGGCGCGCTACGGACAAAGCAGCGGATATTAGCATGCAATTCCAGCTGCACAAAATTAGAACCACTTTCTTATTCCGCAGAGGAATATGTTCACCACAAACACTAATGTACAGCACAGGTAACTGATAACTAAAACAACACTTCCCTTCATATGTATTGCACTTTTTGAAAAACAGACATGAAAAACAGACAAACCAATAAAATTTCCTATACGCAATAATAATGAGTGTATCGATTACTCAATATGAAACTATATTTTATTAGAAGTTATAAGATTTCATTAGGATTTGGCGCAAGACGTTACTTTGCCTGGAGAAGCACCAGTTTTGCAAGTTCAAGACTGCAAGAAGGATACCTTATGACAAGCTCCATATAGTGTTCATATCCAAATCAGCATCATTCAAAACCTTAATGTTCTAGGAAAATATAATTACCGTTGAAATTATTTAAATAGTAATATGGAGATTGATGTTACTTTATCAAAGTATACCTTAATGTTTCCCTGATAGAAGGCAACATCTGACATAACCAA
This sequence comes from Halocynthia roretzi, assembly GCA_013436055.1. Lineage (NCBI taxonomy): Eukaryota > Metazoa > Chordata > Ascidiacea > Stolidobranchia > Pyuridae > Halocynthia > Halocynthia roretzi. The sequence goes on along the minus strand of QRAM01000014.1, from coordinate 614,327 downwards.
ACCATACTGAGGTCCTCCATTATTCCGTACTCCATACTGTTGCAACATTTGTTTTAACCTTGTTTTAAAATGTTTGTGCATTTCATGGAGAATTCGCCGAGTCTGTTCCTGCAATATATTAAATTTGTATAACCACAAGTGGAATGGGTGGTAAAGTTTAAACATAAACTTAACATGCAGTATGTTAAGACTAAGTACCTCAGGTAACAAATCGTAAATCATTTCATGAAGCTTGGTCATTTGTCTACAAACCATCCTGAATTCACGTGATGGCATCGGTGCTTTCACTTCCCATTTTGACAGGTTATTTTCGAATACCGAGTCCATTATACTCACTAGCTTATTATCGATTTCAGAAATATGGTCCTGGAGTAAAATAATAGGTAATATATCATTGACGCACTTACATAGAAGTATTGCAGGAATAGTAACCATTACTGCGTTTAAATTTCTGACTAGGCATACCTTGAAATCCTTGGAGACATGATCAAAGTGCTTTAAAACATTTAATTGCTTGCTTTTATTGGACAACTGAAGGAATTGGTTCAGTTTTAACTGGAAACGATGTTTTATTGAAGGGAGCATATGAAGTACCAGCTGGAAAATCATGAAGCATTAACACAAGAGAAGTGATATGAAATTTGAATCATTTTTTATCATATTTAGGGCTGAAAATATTTTTATAATATTGAATAAACATGAACAAAACTATTTACTTGTAAACATCGTGATGCAAGACCCAAATTCCTTGTTGATATTGTTTTTAAACCTGCAAGCTGCATGGCACCTGCCCCAAGCACCAACTGGCATGTCCTAGAGTTGAAAAGTGTCAGAAGTTCGGAAACCCTCGTGACAATATCAGATGTGGAAGCAGGTAAGTCGTCAGCACAGCTGAAAACAAATTAACAAATCGTTGAAGTAGTTTATCAGTACAAAGACTTCTTATAATAGAATGAAAATGTTTAGGAAAATAGGAACCTGCAATATTCTGAAACCATTTTCAACAGAAGCAAAACAGTGCTGACAACAGCATATTTTTGACCATCGAGCAGCAAAATGTTCAATGACTTTGTTGGTGAGTTCCTGTAACACATACGTAAATTTGAATAATCACCTGAGCAGCAGCTTAAACCTAGCTACCCCCTAGTCCACAAACACCTTTTCTAAATTGGGAGATAGAGAGGCTTGATGTGGTGTATATTATATTGAGTAATATATAAATATACATACCCATTGACCATGTTCAAATCTGACAAAGGACCATTCTGCTCAAAAGGACAAACTTCCTTCACAGACATGTTCTGTAGCAACTGTGCTAATTCACTTGGTACTTCTGTCTAGATTGTGGTATACTGTTTACAGTCATGTATGCCTCTGGTTAATATGTGACATCTTTGAGTATAAGACTAACCTGTTTCCAAGTTTCATTATCTAGTAACAATGAGAGTTTGTTTCTTCTTTCTTCATGAAACCTAGAAACAAACCTAGATGCCTGTGATTGAAGCACTCCTCTCAACACACCTCCACCCCTGTTGCTGGTTCCATGGCATATTGCAAAACATTCTAAATAAATGAATACAACTAGTAAAAATCGGTTCCATTTAATTTATGTTGCAGCTATACACCACAGCTTTACATTGAAGTACAGTCGTGCATCATTATATTGAAGTGCTGTCAGGAATTAAAGAGCCATACCATCAAAGTATTTTATTTCACGATCTTCAGTTTCCAAAGTCTGAAGTGGATACAGAATGTTCTCTGTTTCAGCCAAGTACTTCTCCAGGGACTGGGCTAATAACAGGAATTCAGTTGATGTCAGTCTCTCCAAAGAAGCGTTCTTGTTCTTAGCAATGATAACTTTTACACATCTGTGATATTAGACGAAACAGTATTTGTTCATATGCTCTGTGGAAAAGTTATATGAAAAACAATCGCATATACCTATCATGTTCATAGTCTGCAGTCCAAGCGAAATGGTCACATAGGGACTGAATCAGCTCATTGTGCTCTGCCTCTGATAGCAGAATATCTTGCTGAAGAGGGTCTAAATAAACAAACAATATTTTTTCTTGCCATTCAGGGACAGCTAGTCTTATATCTGCAGAAACAATCAAAAAGGAATCAGTTCGCTTATATATTTACAGTTTTAAAGCTAAAAGTAGTCTAATTCGAGCAGACAGGATATGCACATGCATCCAGTGCTGTGTGGAAATTTCAATCCAGTACAGTAGTTGTCACAAGTCAAACACTACTTTTTGTTTCAGGATGATAAAATAAATCGAACATTACTTGTAATTAGACTGAAACAAATATTAATTTCTATTTGCAGGTTTATTTTAACCACTGCTCTCGAAAAGTCAGTGTTCAATGTATATTGTTGTAATTATGTACCATATTGAGTTAATAATGTCGCTATATCAAAGGACTGTAAAACAACATACACTCACATCAAACATTACTTATGTCAACAGATATTAAATACCTTTAGTAGGTGAATGATCTGACTGAGTATCCTGCAATTCTAGTGAAGACCGTCTCTGACCATTTTCAACCGCAGTATCTTGGTTGTATATAGCTTCCTTTACCTTGCTTCCTGGTTTTCCAGGCCTCAGATCTCTCTCGCTGACAGATTCCATTAACTGAGCTTCATACTGGTCCATGTCATCCCAAACATCGCCAAAAGTTTGACCATGCTTTATTGGCGGTGACAACATAAGACCATGACCTGTGGCTTCGGGAGAGCTCTCAGCCCCATTGCAATTGCTTTTTATAACATCCGAGGTAGATTCATCAACAGTTTCAGTGGTAGAGTTTTGTGTGAAGTTACGAATTTCTTTCAGAGTCTTGACCGATGAAGTGCATGCAACTTTGGCGATTATAGATAAAAAAGATTTGATGCGCCTGACAAGAAAATGAATATAGATTGAATAAAAAAGCAGATAAAAATAAAACACCAGTGATGTTACATTCATTACTTACTTAAGAAAAAGAGTGAGATTCTGAAAAATATTATTCAGCAGTTTAATCCACTCAACGAATTGAAGTCCTCTCATTCTCTCAGCAAGAGTTTCAGGCTTCTCTTTTGATTCCTCGTCTCCTAAAGCAACAACATAATTTTGCTAAAAAGTGATGCCATATCCGATGTTCTATGTGGTTACTCAACATGATCGATTATTACATATTCCAAATTCCGAATTAATTTATCAAAGAAATATCTTTCTCATTCCTAAATGAAACTTATGAGTGAAATTTAATTTGCTGTCACAAGGGTCATGTATTATCTCAATAGATCAAGAAGCTAAACCATACCCGAGGCACAATTTTCTTGTTTATTATTTTCAGTGTTCTTCCCACTATATAATTGTTCTGTACATTCTTCAGCCACATCTCCTTCAGCTTGCAACACATAATCCAGCACTGTGGTTTTAATGATAGTCTTCACAGCTAGTTTGATCTCTTCCCTGTACACCACAAATGAATAGTATACAACTGGTGCCAAGGGTTTTCTAACCAATGCTCCCTATAAGCTGTCGACATACACAGGTTTAGCAACCAGCTCACGAAGGTGAATTACCAAAAGTAATTTTAAAAGTAACAGGTATACTTATTGCATTCAGTGCACTCATACTTTTGTCATCTTTTGTCACGACATATGGGTTCAGGTGCACGCTAACCACATAAATTAATATGAACACCGTTTGTCACACCAATATTTTATTTATTTATTTACATGGAAAATTATACCTGAGTTCTTCAAAAAAATTAAGACGTTTTTTTCGTAACAGTCCAAGACTGATCGCCGTTAAATGATGAGGATCGATTGTACAGTACCCTTCAGAGAGCGGGCGGTGTATGTCATTGCGAATACAGCAAGACATTTCTTCTTGCATCATATGACCTATCACGTTTTCAATTTCTGATAGTTGAGACCCAAGATGTCTGAATGTATTCATGATATTCATCATTCAAAATATCATCATCATTTAAATACTCTTTAGATATACTTGTATTACTGGAAACTATGAAAACTTACCTAAAGCAGTGAAGACCTGCTAATTCCTGCTTCAATACTTCCTGGGTCGTTTCAATTAAATCTAGAGCACCGGCGTATTCATTCGTGGAAAGCAGAAGCTGAATCGTTGGCTGCGCTTGATGAACAGTTATCATTGTTCGAAGTTTATCCAGCAAAATTGTGCTGTTCCTTTTTCTGCAATGTGCATGCATTACCTGTTCAATATAAAATAAATTATAAAATTCTTATATAAAAAAACTTCCACCATAGTAAAAAATGTTTCATGAAACAGTTCGGTATTTTCTATACCTGCAAATATGTTTTGCAAACACTTTTCTCGATCGTAGTCACTTTTTCATGTAGCTGGTGAACGCTGACGAGCATTTTACTAAGATAGTCCTAAGAAAGTATGCTGACAATGAAGAAACATTTTGCAACCCAATTTTCATTTAAAGGAAATTTCTTACATTCAGATCATCATGTGATGCCATGGCATCGAAAAACGCGTCTGACTGTACAGAAATCTGTCGTACGATAGCGACTTCTACCTGATCAAGGTAGTGACTAAGCCTTTCCTGAAGAAGCTTAGATGAAGACACTTCATGTAAAAAAGGCTTCGAGGTTCGATGACTTAATTAAAAATATATGAATTTAGCCTTAAACAGGTGTTAAGACATAGGTCATTATATTAAGTGTAATTTTTGATCTGGCAAACTTAGCTACTAGAAAAATATTTTTCTAACAAGAAATGTAACGGTCTTAAAGGTCTCTCTTTAACTTACTCTGGTCTTGGTGGAGGATAATTTAATACTGCAGCAAAGGTTTGTGGGTCTTCCAACACAAAATGTTGTCTGAGAAACATTTTCGGTATGTTATCCAATGCCTGCCTCGTTGCAGCTTGAATTCTCTTCTGCTGTTGCAGAGCTATCTGCGCAGCTATCTGCTTTGAGTTTCTTCTTTCCGTGTTGAACCTCTCAGATTTCAACGAAGAACTTGGTTGGTCCTCGCTACTTCTGACAGAAGAAGAATCAGATTCGCTGATAAATTGACTTTTGTGACGGAGATATTTGTCACTGGTTCTTTCCAGATAGCCTTTGAAATGGATTTCAGATATTTCAGGAACTCTGATAGATTTGGAGGCTGTTGCACCTGGTATGAATCAAAGACTGTGATAACTTTTAGAGATGACAATCTATGAATTTGTACCTATACAAGATTTATTAACAGCACAATTAAAGACATCGTTATATGGTGTTGGATAATATTGATATTCAGGGAAGTTGTGGTCCAGTAATTTTTTAGTACATTCCTGAATGCATAAATTACAATTTTAAGCACTCTCACACATTCTGGCAAACTAAAAATTTGTAAATTTGCATTTCTTCCCAAATTACAATCGATAAATTCTGGTAAAATCAAACAGAACTATCACCGATCTCAAGTAATAACAATACAACTTTTTGGAGAGGATACATCTCAGTTGAGAACAATCACAATCTGTTACCCTATATAATACACTCCAGTGGACCCAACAGTGCTCAGGTCGGGTCCCCATTATGACACCTCGTGCCTATCAAGTCATTGTCATGTGTGCATAGGGTGCACATACTAAATACTTTTTACCTGAAGGTAATTCTTTGAAAGTTTCTCCCCAAGTCTTCGTGAATAGATCGTAATCTCTACGAAGCTTTCCCGGGTCGTTCAGAAGAGCGGCCAAATTACTTTTGGCGTCGTGTATCGTCCACTTCGACGGTTTTGCTTCCTTATCATTCTCTCCATTTCGACCGGACTTTAAACTTTTTTCACTCGGTCCGCCTGCACGGGATGATTTCATACTCACTGCCTGATTTATAGGTATAGAATGGTTTTGAAGTGAAGATTTCTTTTCGACAAAATAATCATAAACCAAAACTTTACCATCAAGTAGCATCCGTCAGTCTCGCTCCATCACTGACAAAAGTACAAAATTCGAGGATAATATCAGGTCATAGGTCAACATACACTCAGAATATTTTTCCAATTTGAAAAAATTCTGCTAATGAAATTATGACTTGACAGGAAAAGCGAATGTGTTTCGTGATTTTTTTAAACTAGATCAGATGTCAGTGAAATTACAGGTCGCCACGTCCACCAATCCATGTAAAATTGTTTTAAATGTGGTCAAAATGAGTGTCAAATGCTTTTAAAGAAAACTTTAATATATGGTCCTAGTTTCGTAAGAAAATCCACAAATTTATCTTATCGCTTGCCTTTGTAATATTTTTGTGAACTGGAAAAAGACTTTAGCGACACCTTGTACTATGATATGGAAATATGTATTGGAAACATAGATTTGAATGGAGATGTAAAGGTCATGAACTTTTCTCACATACGTTCATTTCTTTTCGGGTCACTGCACATCAACTTAGACGGAGATTCAGAAAACTTACACTGTGTTGTCGAGTTTTGGAGTAAAACATAATGTTAAGATACAGTATTCCTTTGCCGTTTTCAGTGTGCAACCGGTGTCCTATCTCCTTTTTCCCCTTTGTTTCCAAAATCACACGACTATATTTTTGTCGACAGCGACCGAAAGTGCATATGATCCGTTATATCTATGGTTGCAATGGGCTATCATCGTACTCCCAAAAGGTGTGGTAACTTTAAGGCGATTTTCAATCCTTTTCAATTCTTTAACATTCTTAGAAAATCTAGAATCATTTTCGACTCGGAATCGCGAAGTTTTACGAATCTCCACCCATCGTCGAATACCGTACTGTAGGAAACGCATTGACTACTGCTCATCATTCGACGCATAACGGAAGCGGAGGAGAAAATGATAGGGGCGAAAATTCGAACAATTCCAACTTAAATCAAGCTTCTCATTTTATTTACAAGGACCTTATGATCACGGTTTCGTCAATGCGAGCGTTGTCTATAGCGAGCAAAGTATTTCCTAATGATACAAACATGATTCGAAATGCATTTTTTGGAGGGCGCATCCGCCTCAATGACAAGCGACTGACGAAGAAAAAAGATAGTGTAAGAATTTTCCTTCGACATTGCTAACTGACAGGAACTACATCTATATACTCATACTTTTAGGTCGAAGAAGGAGACATCATCGATATAATTGTAATGTTTAATGAGAAGGAGGTTAATATTAAAAGGATTTTAATACGATTGCATGACTGCACAACAAAGAACGGAAAGGAAATGGTTCACGTTCGCCGCTGGACAAATCTAACTGTTCCTCGACTGTCTAACTATGAGTCGGATGCCTAGACAACATGAAAACGATTTTTGGATACGCAAATTAATAAATTTAAAATATACACACTATTGTTTTTTCATATTTAGGGAGGGAACTTCAAAGCTCTTTACTACAATCATAACATGAATTTATCTAATAAAAACTTTAGCATACAGTGGACTTCCTCTAGCGGGAGTGTATTTGTAGTATTTGCACGGCAGAGTACGATAAGCGCTCTTTACGAAAAATCGGAATTAGACTATCCTGCCTTCGTTTATCAAAATGTGCTATTTGCAAACCCGCTACAACTTACTGCAAGGTAGTAGGTAAAGATTACGTCACAAAATCCTTATTCGGAAAAATTCATAGGGAAGCCTCATGCTTACACATTTAACGTTCACAACGAAACCGAACTACGTTCCGTATTACAAGAGATCATGAAGTCTCCAGAACCAGGAAATTATTTACCATATGAATATACCTTCAAAGGAATGTTAGAAAGAGTTAGTAAATTGATAGAAAAACAACAACTATGCGTTAAATTTCCGTACAGTTTATCTGTTTTGAACGAAACCCTACGAAACTATTGGTGGCCACCTCTTTCAGCACTTCGAATGGCTTTATCGCAACCTGGTAAAAGTGGCAATGAAACTTGCGAGGAAAAAAATCTCATGTGTGAATCAAGTTTTTTTCCTGTATTAAATCGTTTGAAGGAAGCGTTTGAATCTAAAACGATCGACGTCAAATTCCAGGACATTAACTCGTATGAAAAATCGGAATTAGACTATCCTGCCTTCGATTCAGCTAACAAAGCGTGCTATTTGCAAACCAGACCTGTACTTTCTAGCTGCGCAGGTAGTTATAGACATTTTCAGAGACTTTGCCCGTGCAGAAATTTCGTGCAAGGACAGGTTGCGTTTTGCAAAGATTGCTGAACATTTGAACTGGCGGCGTAAGAAACGAATTTCCTGGATTAAAAATGAATTTCAGCCTTGCGAAAACAAAATTCTGAGAAATATTATTCAAGGAATGATTATAAGGTTTTTATATAGTTCATTTAATATGTTAATCACCACAGGTTGAAACTATAGAAAAATACTCCATACTCCCACTCACCCATTTAGTCCGTTCCTTATTTTCAGTTGAACTCACATTTGTTTGTATAACACTAAACCATTTCATTATTTCCTGTTGTCATGAATCAATACTTTAAAGCGTGAATACCTTCTCATGACATATACGTTTTCATAGGTACTAACTACGGGACAACAGTCAGTCACGCTCAAACAACTTCCTGTTAAGGTGATATCGCGTTTCAATCAAGTGTATGGAGTTCAGATATTAGACTAGTTATTAGTTATTTACATCATCATCAATGCACATCCGTGATAAGAAACTTCGAACTTCGTGACTAACGATGTTTATTCAATAAAGTTCAACACTGCTTGGAAGTTCGACAACGACTATTATCACGAGCTAATTAATTCTTCTGTTTGGAGGATAATTCAGAGAAATAGACAACCTTACATTTTGTTACTGAATTACATTCAGATTAATCAATAATGCTCTTCTTAATCTAGTTACTATAGTAATGTCATATAGCAAATATCCTATAGAGTAATTTCGCTTCTAAAAATACCATACAACTATTTATGGAGTGGTTAAAATGTTGCAAAGAAGTGCGAGTAGAAAGGACAGTGCATGAATGTGCTTCACCAACTCCCACAAGGCTTCTAATGTCGGGCGTATGCTAAGTTTAGATTACTTGGACTATTATAGCAAGATTTGAGACTTGTTGATCAATTCTGAACGTGCGCGGGTTGTATACGTATATCATTTCAGTTTTGCCTTCGGGTATATCGTGTATATTTTCAGTTAGACTATCTGTTTTTTATTACGTGTTCTAAATGTGCTTTCAGGAGGATTAGCTGAATTACCTTAACCGCTAGCCTATGGTGTTAATTTATGCGAAGCATGACTTACAGGAGAATAACCATATTGTAATTAAAATGGGAATGAATAGAGTATTGAAAGGAACTCCAATAATAATGTTTAAGGTTTATGAATGAAACATATCGAAACGACTGAGACGCATGTCTAAAGGATCATGCGTTACACATATAATCAGTGAAATTTGTGTATCATTTTCAACAGCACAAGGCAGACGATAGATGGATACTTCGTAAATAATTCATGTATTCCCATAAACGATCATTTACTCATAAGGATTAGTATTGATAGTTAAAGCACGATCAATGAAAACTGGGATGGCTCTGGTAAGGTGGCTATTCGTTTTAGTGAAGAAAAGTAAACTACCGACCCTCTGCTGCGCTTGTATCATTCTGTTCACGATATATGACACCTTATTTTCGACCAAAAACTCGCACACAACAGACAAGGTGGAGAAATTATCAAATCTATCAGGGCGCTAAGTCATCAAAGCAACAGAAGCAATAGAGGAGTCAATCTATTAAGTGGTAAGTAAACATAGGAAACTGATTTCGAGAATCATATTTCAATTAGTTTAATCTACAAAGCAACTGTCTTAAATTTAGCCTCGGCACATCTGCTCTAGCAAGATTCTTCGTATTGTCAGATCTATAATTTAGCAACTGCAATGATACATATAGTTAGGCAAAAATTCAGCAGAATTATGTAGCGTTCAAATGTAGATCGTGGGAATGAATCAGAGTACACATCATGTCATTTTACAAAAAAGGAAGTCACAACGGATACATGTCGCGTAGCTCTGTTCACCTCTCTTTCCCGCACTGACTATGTAGTTATAAACAATGTTTTTTTCAGTTGTAAAAATATTGAACTGCAGCTGGGGATCGGTCATAAATTGGCCTTTTATAACTGCCAAATCAAGGATGAAGTCTAATCAGTTATAGAAAAATGGTAGATAGCGCAGACTCATCAAGAAACGAGAGAGAGCAAAGAACTGAAATCAGGTAGCAACCACCAGAGAGCATTAGGAAATACCATCAAGAATATGTCCCGCCTCTCTATTGTATCCTAACTAAGCCTACGTTTCCGAGGAGTCATCTTTAGAATGGTCGAGTTCGTGAGTAAGGACAACAGCCTACGTTTTAAAAAAATAAACTATTTCCGGCAAAGCAATGCATACCTATTACTATTCTATCCATTAACATAACAAAGGTAATTGCGCAAAATAAATGTCTGTACCTTACAGATGATGATTGTCGCCTCCCAAGTGTCGTGGAGGATGGTGTGCCTTGGCCAAACTGCATCGAAAAAATAGCGTGGATGAAAAAAAGTTGGAAGTCGTCCTCTTGTTACGCGGATCGTGGTGTGGACGGGAGCCTCTGTTCCATAATCACTTATTTATCCGAGATAGAAGGTCAATGTCCTTCTCAAAATACAAGGGTCCCTGAAAATTATGAAGAACTTTATTTCAAAGGTACGTTTGATGAATCGCTCCATTATTCATCGATTCCAGTCCCCACTATATTTTAAAATGAGTTATTTTCGCGTTATGGAATAAAATAATGCATTAAATTCTATTTACCCACTCTATAAGATATAAATCCTGCTGTTGTTGTTTTTGAGAGTAATTTTTCGGACTATATAACTTCTTCAGGTGAACTAGTAAAAGAAAGGCAGAGCCTACAACATATTTTGGCGGAATTTTCTGGTGTCGCCGATTTAGAATGGATGATGAAGCGAATCCAAATCATGGAAAAGTTATGGGTGGACGCTGCACATGTTGTCTTCACCACGAAGTTAAAAAGATTAAAACGAGTAAAGAAAAGAATCCATTTACATTTAGGTTTGATGAAAATAGGCATGGGAAAATCCGCTCAAGAAGGTGGCCCTCTGGGAGAACTGGTACAGTGGAGTGATCTAATTGCTTCACTGTACGTGATGGGTCACGAACTAGTTATAACGCGTACGAAAGCCGAGCTCATACACCTATACGCGAAGAGTTTCAACCGAGCCAAACCAGAATGTCCAATCGACGAAAAGAATTTACCTTTCGATCTTATTTACACCGATGTGATTGGTTATAACCAGATGTCTAAAATGTTAACGAGATTTAAAAAAGTACAATGTCGTTTTCGGATCCTAGACAGTTTTGGTACAATACAAAAATTCAATGTTATCGCCCACAGCAGAGGAAACCCGTACGGTGGATTGCGGTTAGATCTGCGTCAGTTCAATACCATGTTTCCTCACACACCCGATAACACCTTCCTGGGATTCGTGGTGGAAAAGGCAGGAGATAATCCTCTCGTAAACGAGGGCACTGAAGTTAAACGAGACATTGCCCTTGTTTACGGGAAAGACGAAAAGTTCTGGAAAGGATACAGCCAGTATCTAAGCATCGTCAACGAATACATACCAGAAATACATGGTACCGTATCCAAAGGCAGCAATGTACCTTCGTTTGTTATCAACCATGGTGTCCTCCCCATATCGGAACTGTTTAAGCTACTACGTCGGACCAAAGTGTTCATTGGGCTGGGATTCCCGTTCGAAGGACCGGCTCCACTGGAAGCGATAGCCATGGGTGCCAAGTTTCTAAATCCGCGATTCAATCCCCCGATCGACTCGCGGAATCACGCGTTTTTCAAAAGCAAACCAACAAGGCGGATTATAACATCGCAGAACTCTTACGCAGAATTGTATATTGGTCGACCGTACGTGTATACTGTTGATGTTACTAACGTCACGGAATTGCGATCGGCTCTGTCCAAAATCACTGAAGATAAAAACCACGCACCTTTTCTGCCTTACGAATTTAGTGCACAGGGTATGCTTGAAAGAGTTGCCGTGCTTGTCGAAATGCAGAATTTATGTAGAGCTCTACCGTACATAAAAGACGACAACTTGAACAGAACCACTAAGATAGATGATGCCAGACTGTGGCCTCCACTGCGCTCCCTCAAAGTCGTGACAGCTATTGATATCACATGTAACGAAGCGTGTTCGTTGCGTGGACTTATATGTGAACCCTCTTTCTTCAACGCTGTGAATCGCAGGAAAGCGTTCCACGAAAACAATTTACACTGTGCCCAAGTCAAATACTCTAGCGTTCTCAGGGCGGAATTTCCAGCGTACGATGAAGACAGCAACACCTGCTTTTTACAAACGAACCCACTTTTCTTCAGCTGCTCAGAGAGCACTAACTATTATACAAGGCTTTGCCCTTGCCGAGATTTTATTAAAGGGCAAGTTGCGTTGTGTGAACACTGTATTAATTGAAACAAAAATATGAATGGTTTTTCTTGCGAATGTCAGATGTCGATTTTACTCACTCTAGGCATGAAAACAGGGGTAGGAATTTTGAGCAGAAAATGCTAAAGAGGTGATAGGTAGGAGTCGATGACCTCCCAGTTACACGGACGGCCAGCCATTTACGCCTATAATCAAGTAATAATTATCTACATCGTAGATATTTTATTTGACCGAAAATCTAACGCAGATCATCGGAAAAACGAAAATAATATTTTCACGCCTCAGTGACGATAAGTTTAAAGGTCGTTGTGACGTATCCCAGTAATTCAACGTTCTCAGAAGTAATGATATTAACTGCGATAACTAAGATTTTACGTTTATTGTTTCTAAACTTTTGCACACACTGATAAAAATGTCCGAGAAACTGCAAGCATTTTTGACGGAACAAAACAATAAGAAAAGCCGCGGGAGTTTGTTGGGATCGGGCTCTAATGGCGGGACGTCGTCGGCTGGGGAAGGGGATTCCGATTCTTCGAGACTTTTATCTTGGGTCCCATCCGTATCCATTCCAATGCCCAACGTATTTTCTGGGGGAGAAAAAACAGACACCAGCTCGTCTTCACCGGCTTGGTTCGCGGAAGCAAAATCTGACCCTCTCTGCCCAGCATTGGTAAGTTCCGTCTAATAAAGTTTAAAAATGCCATCCAAATGAATTCAACAACAATTTTTCATGTGAATCTAGACGCGGAAACAACGATTAATCGGTTTTACTGTTTGCATATTCACCGGTATACTATGCTTCTCGTTAGCGGCAGCGTACGCACCGTTTCTTGTTTTAAAGGCACGGAAATTTTCATTGCTCTACAGTCTTGGAAGTCTGTTCATGATCAACAGGTACCAGCGATGTAGAAATATAATGACCTTGCTTTCATTTTAATATTAACTCCCTTTCTTTATAGTTTCTCCTTTTTATGGGGCCCGTGGAATCACATGAAACATTTATTCACAAAAGATCGTTTGCCTTTCACTATCGCTTACTTCGGATCTCTGTTCGCAACTCTCTATTTCGCAATGTGGCTGAGGAGTTCCGTGTTGACGATCATCGCGGCGGCTATTCAAATAATTGCGCTCGTATGGTAATGTCAGATTTCTGCTACACTTTTTACCTACAGGAAAATCTTTATCCTCAACCCAGACTTAATTGCGATGCCGTTAACGCCTCTTCCGAATATAAAATTTTTGCATCAAAGTTAGATCTATTATTAAAGGTGGCTACTGGGACCTTACTGCAAAAGTTTTTCCCCATGTTATAAGGGTATACATACAACTAAATGAAGAAACTCAGGTTTTACCACCAGTAAACCTGTGTAAGACATTTCCTTCATAGATAAATATGAAAATATAACATTTTTCTATGTGTAAAAAAATGTATCAGGTACTTGGTGAGTTACATTCCAGGAGGACAGGCCGGACTACGGTTCATTTCACGGATGTGTACTTCCTTGGTGTCAAGAACTGTGAGCAAAAGTCTTCCTGCTTAGACGAACACAACATCTCTCCAAGTTTCCTTCGTATTTGGTGTCTGAACATCGAATTCGAATTAATGGCGCTCCTCTTTTCCAAGTTTTTTCTGTTTACTGCATTTGTATGTTGTTGGTTTTTGTGCAATAAATATTTTTTCAGTTGTCCAAAGCTCCAAGCTTTGTAAGTTTATTGTCTTATGAAAATTCTTGCTATCAAAATACAGGCTGAAATGACCTATAGAACAGTGAATAGAATGTTAGTAATAAAAGTGGTAATTCTACAAAATAAGCTATATTCAAGAATTAACCTAGGAACTATGACATGTAACCTTGGCAAGATGGAAATCAAGTTTCCAAAGATTTTCTTCAGTAGCCTTAATGGTTTTAGCACTGTCTTAGTTACAACCTAAAATCTGATTGCTATACCCTTAAACTTCTACCTAAAGAAGCCTTCAATACCAATACAAACAACAACCAAAGACTACAAACCTTTTTTCAAGATCCACATTTAAAACACTTATGTTCTAGTTGTTTCATGGGTGGGAATTCTCCAAGAAACATCTGTATTTACAATGATCCATAGTTCTTGTGTTAAAATGCAGCCACTCTACCTACTGTAGGCCTTGAACGATCCAAATTATATAATAACCGTTTTAAGTGTATGCAATTAGCTTATATTCTATTGAAATCCAATCCATTGAAGTTATATATATTGAAGACAATTGCAACATATCACATATTCTTAAAAAAAAGGTTCTGATTTTTCATCTTCAGCAGTGGAGTGGGTGCAGTGCAGTTGATCTCTTCAGCTCCAATCCACCGTGTTCGATTTTGAGCCTAGACTCACAAGACAATATAAACATCATAGATCCATACATACAGTACGTCATTGGAGTAGATTTATTCATATATTCAATAGTAATGGACCCAGGCTTGCAAAAATAGCAATATAATACAGTATACATTTACTATAACGTAAAAAATGTCAAAAACAACTATGATATGGCGGCTTCTGTACATATATCTTGGAGTGTGCGACATCTTCCTTGGCACGCCTGGAATTCATGGGACTTGCTATGTTAATTCTTTACAGAATAAAAAATGTAAACTTCGATGCCGACCGATCGCTTGCGAAAAAAAATTTCATTACAACGTCCGGATATAGAAAAAAAATATAATGTAAAAATAAAAATTACCTCGACAATCTAGTAAAGCATGCATACATACAACAAGGATCATAGATGGCAGTAAATTAGTGTAAGCTTTTTTGTACATCTACTGATTGATAAGACGTTAATTCATCCATTTTTTGCAGTTGGACGCTCCGCAAAGACAAGGGATTTTTCGACCTTCGTCTTCAAAGTCAAACTTGTAGTCGTAGCTCAACTATGATGGAAATGATTCAAAGTAAAGTTTGTGAATTGTCAGTGATAAAAAACAGTACGCTATTTGAGTTTCCTTACCTCTTCTCCTTTGAGTATGTGCCTATTGGACACAATCATAATCTTTTTCTCTTTTTCAAAATTGACAACTTCAGCAACGCAGTTGGGATTGCAGGAATGATTAATGTATCTGTATGTAGGATTTAAATAATAACAACACTGCAACAGATGTTATTTTGAACCGTCTGTAGTTGCATGCAACATAAATATATTGCAAATCCATCTGAAAAAATACTTCAATTGCCCTGCGAGAACTTTAGCGGAATACGTGTCTCCTACTTGATGATACTTTTGGTGGTAGTCTTTGCAGAAGGCTGAACTATTTCCACATTAGTAAATTAACCCATTATGTACAAAAACACTTATTTTAGGCACTTTAATGAATGTTGTTAGACATCTCAATTTTTCTAACCGTTCACCCTGGCAATAAAAACATATTTATTATTACCGTGCAGGTCCGCCAGTCACCGTGGCATCAACAATGTGGTCAGAATCCAGCCTGAACATGTATACTCCGCGGTTGGTCGACTCGTACATCTTTTCTCTCTTCTCGGACACCTCAATGCGGATGATGTCACCGATGTATTCGATCACCATGGTCCCGGGTTCGATGTCTCGAGCCGAGAACAATCCAAGACCCTGAAGAATTTTGTCCAACAAATTTTAGTACAGTTACTGTAAAAATCGAAGTGTGTTTTGGGTGAATTCAAACGTGGTTTTCTCAGTGAAGCCAAAATGTTATTCAGGAAATTAGTATTATCATTTTATCCAGGTATCTAAAAGTCAGAAGAGGTACCTGAATTCTAGAACGTGCAAGATACACATTTTGCCTCCATTCCAGCTTCATTTTCCTGTACTGGGATGATTTGGAATGTACGAACTGTTTGCCGTAGAGCGAGGCCACATCCCCGATCCCAGACGATTCATAATATTCGCTGATTAAATTGCTGATTAATGTGTGAGGCCTAATATAAAAGAAATACTCACATTAATATTCTCAATGACAGAGCAAAAAAATGCTGGTTTAGACGGTTTTCATGTGAAAACATCAGACATCAATCTAAGCCATACTACATATGCAACTACAAAATCGGTAAAATTTACAGCAATGTCTTACTTTTTTCTATGCTGCTTAATATGGGGTTCGGAACGTGCAGACCCAGTGGGGTTAATCGCCAAGGGAAGCTCAAGTAAAGGTGTACGCCCGTATCTGAATTTGTACTCTGCACACAGTTCAATATTTGGGAGCTGAAAAAATATTATACGTTGAAAATAATATTTCAGTTGATTCAAAACACAAGAACATGTTTTTACAGTCGAATTGAATAAGAATAAATACGAATCATGTGTCTATTCAGTTTTAAAATAGATATTCTTCACTATCAAAGTATTCATTACATTCTACTCACCGATTCCAATATCCTTGTGACCACAGGAGTGGTCAGACCAAACAACTTTTCTCCATTTATATAAGCCGGGAATACCTTGAGCACATTGTGCTGAGATCGGAGTTTTTCCAACGGTTTCAGTATTTGAAGCCATAATTCTGTAACAATCGTTTCATGGTTATATTAATTAATATAACTATGACAGGTAAAATTATTCCAAAATTCTATAATGACAACTTACCATTCACGTTGTCAGACACAATCTGGGTCAACTCTCCAGCATGCAACTGCGTTTTTTCCGGCTTGTTTTTGCCAGGCAACGCCGCTTTGTATTTCATTAGGAAGCTAGGCTTGCCTTCCACTTCATCGACATAGCATTCGTATCTGCATCTTCGTCTCATGTTCTGGATTGAAATTATAAAAAAAAAACATTAAACCTACATGTCACTTCTAGGTTAAGACAAGATGTTTATGTAGGATATACACTCACAGTGGAACTCCAAAATATTCTCGTTGACTTGTAGCCATTTGGGTAGATTGCAGTAGAGCTGTGACACACCGCCATCTGATGGGTGGCTAGCTGTCCTACATTCTCAAATATGAGAGCGCCAACACGAAGAACATAATTTTTTTCTCCTACAAGAACCATGGAAAATATTAACCTCATATATCAATTACGTCTCAGGATTTTTTTCGCTCTTTCAATTGCTACGTTTACAAACCTTGTGAGAGCTCTCCCTGTTGCATGATGCTCGCAATCTGTTTGGTCTCAGGGCGTTGGATATATACTTTGCGGAACACGGCCAATGACCTCAGAGAGTCTGTGGAATGGTGGTGCTGATGTGGGCTCACTCCAGAGGTTACGGAACCACCGCCTGGTTTAGGGGCGTGAGAGGGACAGAGAACTGTTTTATCCTGGGAATAAAATATTTATGAATTTATTATTATTCAGTTATTTTTTAGAGAATATGCACCATATGAATATAGTTGTATGTTAATTTGTTAACAAATTACATTGAAAGTGCACAAGCCTATCGCTCACCTTGAAGAATACGCATTTAATATCTAAAGCGCATTGACAGTGGTATGTGTTAATGCATCGAGGTCTGTGACAATGAATGGTGGCCCCCTTCCTCTGACAACTGCAGCACAAAACAGATTCGCTTCTTCTCAGTGCGAGGTCAACATTGATCAAAGCACCTCCCTGTTGAATCAGCACATATTTCAAAATATTCTCTCAAGACTATGTTGCAACAAAGAGAAAATATGAAGATATGAAGCAAACCTGTGTCTCGTACACCTCAGCCGACCACAGTGCACAGTTCAAATGCACCCATCTGTCCACATCTACATTCAAGAGTCTGGCAACTGTGTGAGTGTCACCATCACCACACTTGTTACAGAAAGCACAATAACGTTTGTCTGTTACTTCCGGAGGAGGCTGAAAAAACATGATATATCGATATCTATATAGTGCCAGAATTCCCAGACAGATATATATATTCATAATTATGAGTATTAGACTACAAAATTACATAAACTATAAGGTAGCTGCTTCTCACCTTCAGGGCTGAGCCATATTTAATAAGCAGGGCATCAACATCTACAGGTGGTTTGGTATTGGTCTTTACGACAGCAAAACCCACGGTCCATTTCTTCCACTTGATGCCACGCCACTTCTTGGATGCCACTTTGGGCTCTTCAGCTAATTAAAAACACACCGCTTGCTCAATAGATAATTAAATAATATTTGGTACTACTAAATGTATGTATGAATGTATACAGAAATTTTTGTTCGGAAACAACCCCTAGTAGACTTATGAGTGAAGATTGATAGCTGTCTGTATTGTTAAGCTTGTACTAATTATGATTATTGTATTGTTGCACTTATCAGAACAAGTATCATACTAACCTCCTCCAATACCACGCCGTCTACCTCTTCCCCTGCCTCCCAGTCCGCCTCCTCGACTGACTTCTTGCATCCCTGTCGGCGTGTCTAACAAACCTCTCTGAATCTTGGAAGGCGTGAGCGGGTCCTCTTCCGGAAACCTCTCGAGAAGTGCCGACATGTTCAGTTTGCATGTGTGACGTTGATAAAGATGAGACGTCCTATATTTTTTCTTGACGGAGGCACGAGAAATCTATCGCAAACAACATTGTTAAATAAAACTTTTTTTTCTTGTATAAAAATACCCAAAGGTTTAAAACTAGATTGCAACCTTCTTTTCCCAGAGTTCAGCTTTTAAATAACATTCCTTGTTACAGAATATCACATCTTCTTCATACTTGTACACCTTGAACACCAAATTAGATTTACTTATTTAAAATCACTGAATCATGTGTATTATTAAAAAATGTAACGAGAACAGAAATAAATATAATTACATCAAACTGAGGCTTCCGCACTCCGTTGCCGGCGACCACTGCCCCGCAGTGTACGCACCTGCGTTGCGACGGCATGCCTCCTACTTCCGGGGTGGTTTTCTGAGTCTGAATAGTGGAGATTGTATATTTTTAAGATCATACAATTGAGTATATAGAAACTTATGGTAATAGAATATATTCATGAAACAACTTCTAACAGTGATGAATATTTACTTGATTCTGAAGGGCTTGTATGGGGACATTCATCTGTTTTTCTTTCACGACCATTTCCTTTGATAAAAATAGCAAAGATGAATGAATGAAGTAACGTGAGGCATTCGGATAATTAAAAATTAACCAAGATACCTTAAGTTTTTTCTCAGCTCTGCTGACTTCCACCATACTGTAACTAATGATAGAAGTGTCAAGAATCTTGGACAACAGCGTCAAGCTTTTTTCAATGCTCTGTAAAATAAATATGTATCATCACACATGGCAAAATTACTTTAAATTATCTGTAAAGTGCTGAAACATGGTGAGCTCAGGATGAAGGATGGAACAATGAATATCTGAATGAAAATATGTTTAAAATATCTATTTTCCTAGAGCAATGGTGTAACACAAATTTCAATTACCTTGATATTGGCATTGTCAAATTCAATTGTGACAGAAACGGAATCCTTGTCGTTCAGAATTCCTGATTTTATACCGTGATCGGTTGGAACATCTGGAACACAACATACATATTACAGGACATGAAAATTCATAGTTAGGTATATAAAACTAATATATCAGTTGGTAACAGGTCCTATGCTGACACAAATGAGATTTTTTAGAAGTTCTAATGAAGTGGTTACTTACAAATTTTAGGAAACTTGAGTACTGGTAGGTCAGGTGATGGTGAATCACGAATATTACTTTCTTCAGTCATTACATGAAGCAGCTGTCTTGTGGTGGTTCCGGCTCGGTTTAAGGATGTGAACATTTGAGGGAACCAGTCATCTTCATCATCAATTTCGGGCGAAGAAGGTGGTATGAGGGAGTCTTCCAAAGATTTGCTATTGGAATGAGAGAAAAATTAGAGAGAAGTCACCAACTAAATTAAGTATGGTTAGTTATATCGAAATTGCTTACTCAAAGATGGAAGATTCGTCTTTATCTTCTATACCTTGATGAGGAGGTGTCGGTAAGGAATCTGGGATTCTCACCAAAGGTGACTGTTGGCGATACTGGTCCGCCTCACCGGACAGTCCGAGTGGACCGTACCTTCCAGAAATATGCTCTTCAGACATTTGATGTAGTGTTTTATCTGTTGTAGTAGTGATGGTTGTGTCTGTACTGGCAATTCTGTGGTGATCTGCAGTGCCAGTTACTGGTTGTCGACACTGTTTGGCAGTGGGTGATGGGGGTGATGAGGTAGGGGGAGTTGGGGGCTGGGGAGCGGGTTCCTGTTGTCATGATATATTATTAATATTGATATAATGGAGTATAATTGTGTAGTTTAAGAACATATAGTAGATTGCTTACCTTCTCCAAATCTAACAAGAGATTGAAGAAGTCAGGAATATCGTGGAATGAACAATTACCCATCTCTCCCACTAGGAGGGGATGGCACTTGCTCAAACCCGTTCCTTTTGGCACGCACATGTGATGGGTGAGTCGGATTTTTGGCTCCAGCAAGTTTAGCAGGGGCAGCTGTTGGGACACAATTCGTAATTCATTATATAATAATCCACATCCACATTCATGACAACAATATTGAGGGGAAACTGTAAAACTCAACTCAACATAGGGTAAGTATTTAGCATTCAGTGATTTCTGAATATCACCGAGCAGATATTATGGGATGAGTTTATACGTAAAAACGAATTTTATAAACATTATACATACTGATTTCCATGCCGCGATTGGCTTATTGATGTCCGTGGCCGGCATCGGTCCGATTGATCCAGCAGCTACATAGGGTACCATAGTACCAACAGTGCCAGGAGTCCCAGTTATCACTGAAAATTAGGAAACATCAAATTAAGATTCAACGGATCTAAATCTAAAGAGTTCTTATAGAACAAACACTCACTCGTGCCCTGCGGACCGATGGCTTGCATTATCATGCCGCTCGGCATGGCTGGGACCTGTCCAACCGTACTCATGGTGTAGGTTGGCTGCGGGATTATGTTTTTGTCTTTTTTTCTTCTTCTTTTGGCACCTTTGCCGCCGTCGGGACCACCTTCTTTCGAACCTCTTCTTGCCCTCTTCTTTTTTTGGCCAGCTTCAACCATCTCCGCTGAAGTTTGCTGTTGATGTAGTATATGATTATTTATTAGTTCATATATGATATGTTCCTTCAGTCAATCCTTCATTGAGTTGTAAATGAAGTAGCCAAAATAAATTTAATGCTATGAAAACTCAGTTTTAACACGCAATACCATGCTAGCTATTAAGAGTATTGTAATTATCCAACCAAAATTTATTAAATGGCTATAATATTACCTTCATAATGTACGGTGCCATGCTCTCCAGCATCTTCAACTGGTCTGGGGGCATTGAACTATATTCCATGTGTACCATGCCACCGGGAACAGAACTCTGAATGCCGTAACCAGGGGGCATCTGACCGTACTTGGCCTCTGGCATGTTAATTATAGCAGAGCCCTGGTAGAAATATTCGCAATGATAGTGGTGCGTCATAGATAAAAAAAAACGAGGATTAAATATATAAACCAAGTCTTCAGCTACTTACTGCTTGTCCTGTTTTCAATAAATGTTTTAACAACTCTTTATTGCCACCTTGTGAAGACGTGTCATCAAGACCAGAAGGTGAACTCTGCAATAAAAGATTTCAACATTATACAAAATAAATCGAATAACCTAACACATGAAAGATAAAGAAGAATCCTTTATTCCGACCTGATTAGATTTTTTCTCTGGAAATTTTGTCGGTTTGGGATCTAATATCCACGGCGAGGGAGTCATCACTGCCATGCCAGCATCTTTAGCTGCTTGAAGTTTGTCTTCATACTCGACGCTCAATCGAATAACGTTGTTTATTGAACTGCCTATAGTTTCTATGGTCTGCAAAATTAATTTGTTGGTGCCTCGTTACATACCTCCAAGTAACTAACAATTCGCTTCATTTACCCCACTGATGTACTCACCTTTTGGTCCATAACAAATCCCTTCTTTGGCCGCCTCTTCTTTTTTTGGTCATCCTTCGGACTCTTCTCTTCCTGTTCCGCTGCCGCCGTGGCAGACGAAGATGGGGTCGAAACAGCAGACCTTGTTCCGGTCACGCCTCCTGTGCTATCTTCTTCCTTGTTGAGGTCGGGGTCGTGCGCCATAAGAATGGCCAGTTCGGCATCGGAAAGATTTTCCATGTTTGACAAGACAGGACTGTGAATTCTTGGTGACCCTGGAATACCTGGATATAATGGTAACACTGGTATTAGCACTAGTAATGTTAATCTTTTCCATTTCTATTACCAGGATACCAATCATGATGAAATGTGAAGTTGATATTACCACAATACAATATCATCAAACATAAAAAAAAGTTTGGTTGTACTCAACTAAGGAATTGCAGAAGAACTATACAAGGAATCATTTTCATGTAGTATACTATCTAACATTGTCATATCCTTTTATGACACTACAATTGTGTACTATGACATTATAAAATATAATATATATATATATCTATACACGCATATTAATTAAAAAAAATATTTACATCAGAGATACATGCCATCAACAACAAAAGAATGATGCTAAAACTATGAGAACTAAAAGAATGATAACTAAAACACCAGCAATGAGCAAGGTCTAATAAGTAACCTCTACGCCTAGGCACAAACAGAGCTACAAAGAATTAAAGCGAATTACCAACCTGAACATGTCGCTATAATTGAAGATATAACTTGGGTCGAAGTTGAACTTTCAGGAATAACTTGAGATGGAATGGATGCTGTAGTGGACTTAGCTAAAACAGTGAGAATTATTAGCAGTGCAGAAGAAATTACATCTGAGAATACAGGTACTTACTCGCTATGTCTTGAACAGCAGTGGTTGATGGACTTGTGAGACCATGAGTTGCTGATGTTACTACTGTCCTTTCAGTTTCAGTCTGATGAGACAATTAGGATTAGGATTTACTAATAAAATACTTATACCGAGTGGTGGGAATCAAATTTTTTTAGGAAGTTTTCTCACATTTTTCCGAATTTTTTGTTGATCGAATTGTTGAGGAAAAATAATCAGCTATTAATGCGTTGGATAAAGAAAAACTTTGATTCTAAAACGATTTAGTGACTGGTTCTGCAAACCAGGTACTACAGAATATTCAACTAGATTGTATTCTTCAACACATACCTTGATAGCTGAACTCATAGTGGCAGAAGAGTGCATGTCCCTCTCGAAGATTTTGCTATCAGAGGGATGTTGCTGAGGTGCCTGCAGTTTAAATGTATCACACACATTAGGTATTAATCGACATATTTAAGTATTCAAAACGACTCCTAAGCATCCCACATACAAAATACCTGTGAATACTGCATTTGATGCATTGAAATGGCATTCACAATGGAAACAGTAGATGATTGCTGGCTTAGTGAAGGAGCAGGAGTCATAGCGGTTGCAGGATGACCGGAGACTCCCTCTGGGCCAACATGAATTTCTGGCACGGCTTGCAATGCAGAGTTTGTTGCAGTGGCACCGACCGCAGTAGTCGGTATTCGGGCACTTGATGAGAGAGAATGTGTCACTGAAGAAGTGACGATTGGTCCACTAACAGCAAGACTGGTAACAACTGTGGTGGCACTGGAAATATAGGGCTGATGATGGGTTGGAAATAAAGGAACCGATTTTGAGGCTGCCATTTGCGGATTATATCCCATCTGGCCCATTGGCGACGGGGAACTGATGACATTTGTAGTTGGTCCAGTATGCCTAACTTGTACAACATTTGTTGGCAACACACCACTTCCACTCGACTGTGTATGAAATGTCTGCCCCGGCATGCTAAACATGGGACGAGACTGCACTGTCATCTGAGGTCTTACATTAGGCATAACATGATGCTGTTGCACGCCAGGTCTGTGATGCCACAGCCCACCAAAGGCTCCAGTATTAGGTTGCTGCTGGCTCGTGATCGGCAGATTACCAACCATAGCGTTTTGCTGCATTTGTTGTTGCTGAACAAGTAACTGTTGCTGTTGTTGTTGATCTTCAGCCTCTCTTTCAGCTTGTGATTTCCGCTTTTTCCTTTTCCTTTTTGGTTTTGGTTTGTCAGGCCCCTGCAATACATTATAATCATTTCCACCATTAACTAACATATAATTAAATAAGAATAAGTTGACATAATACAAAGAATTTTTAATCCCCACCATTTGTTGTTGAATAGCAGCAAGTTGTTGTTGCTGCTCAATCTGAAGAGCTAGTAACTGATCCATCTGCATTTGCATGAAGGCGTTGTGAGTTTGATTTCCAGATATTGAAAGGCCTGGAAAAATCAATTGAATGAAAATAATAAAAATTCTTCAATATCAAGTCAAAATTCTCCCGGCCTTACCACCAGAAGACGGAGTTTGGTTCGAAGCTGGGGTTGTCTGTGGGGGGAGGAACGGATGCCTCGTCTGTGCTCCTTTTAATACAGGTTGTCCAGCAATCACTTGCTTTTGTAGCTGCTGTTGCAACTGTTGTTGCTGATGTAATTGCTGCTGGTTCATCATTAGCTGCTGAAGTTCGGCTGGATTATGAGGTCTGCAAAACAATACAAAAGGTGTGAATTAAGCAAACTCAATTTTCACAATTTCAACATTTCTTCATTCACGAAACATTGTGCACTGAAATGGGAACTCCCAGGTAAATATATAACTCCACAGCGTGTTTTTTTCTTTCAAATATGTCCCCAAGACATTCCCCCTTATGTCCTAACTGCTCCCATCAGAAGAGAAACACATTTGAATGATGAAACGAATGTAGAAAGAAAAAAGACTTCACTTCACCTCAATCCTGATATCTTTTGCATATGGGAAAATATAGCTTGTTGCTGTTGTTGCTGTGAAGGCATTACAACCTGTTGCTGCTGTGGTGCTTGCGACTGTTGTTGTTGTTGTTGTTGTTGTTGAACTGCTATCGTACCAGGTGTAGGACTGGATGTGACACTAGTGGGGGATGCTAGAAAGTTTCATGAAAAAAATGATTCCTTTCATTACAACAAACTTTCATTATTTTCTCATAGGTTGGTTGAGATAAGATAGCAGAGAATTATTTAATGCCCCGGTGACCCCGCACTTCTCAATTATCTTGTAGCTAATGAGAATTTGGATGTATACTGTTGCTAGGGAACGGCAATGATTAGTTCTCCTGCTATCTGCTAGTTTTTGTCAAGGTGTTAGATTGTCATATTGTGGTAAGACAAACGAAACTTGATAATGCCATGAGTGAGATCTTAGGTTTTCGTTTCACAATGATCACTTTTATTCTCTTACGACTACAATCACCATAAAACTGCAATTTTGGTGAATTTGTGTAAAAAGCATTACAGCATGACTTTTCAACAGCACCTGCACTGTAAGCCTTAAAATGTCCAAATATTGTACAGGTACGTTAAAAAACACCTCCCTCATTATACCCTAAGTTATATAATACCGGGAATCACAATTAGAATAAAATTATTAGAACTCGATAAATTGTACCATCAACGAAATATTGAACTAACACTAACCTGGAACGTTCTTTATCAGCAACTGCTGTTGATTCTGCTGCATCATCAATAACTGATGAGGCATACCCATATTCTGGGATGGCATGACACCTTGGCCTTGAAGACCTGGTCCTTGAACCTGCGACATCACTACGTGTTGACCAGGTATACCTGCAGGGAAAATGAATATCTCATATAAAGCAACGGTTATCAAGTAAATAAAATAAGAATACTAAATAAGAATGATTACGTTGCTGAATCATGATTTGCTGCTGTCCTTGTGCATCCAAAACAGTTGCCATTTGGGGCGGCTGCTGACCTACGACCGGCAGTCCAGCAGTGCCACTGACTGATCCTGGACGAAAAGGAATAAAAAAAATCAAATTGTATTGAAATTGAAGGTTCAAGTTTTAAAAAGGAGTAATTTTCAGACCTGGAGTATGCATCATTCCAATCATGCGTTGCTGCTTAATATTAAACTCCTGGATAAGCTCTGCATGCTGCTTCTGACTGTTGCGGAGCTGGAAAAACAAATTTAGCTTTTATCCATCTTTTTATTCATAAAGCAGAACTTTGGAGTTGGTGCACAAATGTGTGGATAATTGCACCACAATTCTAGTATTAAAATTTGAATATAGCCGTCAGCCCGTTTATACTTTTTAATCGACTTCGACTCCACAGCCCTGGAAAAATGATAAGTTAAATACCTTTTCCAACTGCTGCTGTGTTTCAATACATTGTTTAGAGACGTTTTTGAGCTCATCCGCCTCCTCCTGAGTAAATTCTTTCTTCCCTTCGCTTTTTTTGCACTGTGTCCTCTTCTTTGTGAGGGATTGTTTGCGTTGCTTCTTCGTTTGGACGAGGTGCTCGTGTTTCAGAACTTGGATCTGTGAAGAATTTTTCAGTGTTATACATGGCTCAAAAGGCACAAAAATTGCAATATTTTGCGAGAACCTGTAAAATCTGTTGATGCTGAATGAGCCAATCTCTGTATTGTGCTTGAGATCCTTGAAAATATAGATAATCAACATTCAGTATATGGGTAGAGTACTAAATGAATGTACTACTAAATGAATGAGTAATAAACTTATTGGATCATGAATAACACAAATCTTACCGGCTTGCTGCAAAGTTGGGCCGGACATATGCGTTGGCCATTGGATACCTGAAGTAGTGGGCACATGCATTGGGGCGATCACGTTTTCAGTGGGTGCAGTGGAAGGAACGCCAGAAAGTCCTGCTTGAGCCGCCTGGAGGAAACAAATGAATTTATAGTTTTTATTTTCATTGAATATATTAAAAAATCCTTCCTTTTATCTTTTAAATATTTTTCATGTTTATGCATGTCTACAATTATGGAAAGCTGAAATTGTGTTTGGAGTCTTGGGTCATTTCGGGAAGTGTCTAACGCCTATCCGAATTCGGATCCGAGTACTAGTATCCTAGCAATGCCGGCCGCTTATATTATTTCTGCTAGATAGCGCAAGAGTTATAAAATGTTTCTTTTCCTTTTTTTTCCATATACAATCTCATAACTGCATATAGTTATCTGTTTGAAACTGTTCCTAATTTTGATTGACGATCGCACAAAGGAGTGAGATCTCCATGAATGGCTGCAATCCTCATTTTGAATCCTGAATAATGCAGGGTAACTCTGTCCCTGTGAGTTTTATTATATGAATGAAATATACTGACCTGATTAATTCTTGATAAAAACTTGATTTTAATGTTGTCGATGCCTCCGTCTGGCGAGGCATTCTCCATATCCATAGAAGGGACCGGGAACATGGCAGGCGTGCCTGCTTGCACTGCCGCTTGCTGTTGTAATAGGCTTTGAGTGTGTCTTACTTTTTCAAGCCTAAAGACAATTCAGAAATTAGTTTATCCAGTCCCTTCAAACCTGTATTATCTCAAATAAAATTGTATTTTCCGACAACATTCAAAGCATACAATACATTACCTAGCTCTTTCCTGTTCTCTCTTTTCCTCTTCTAACAGTTCCTGCAACAAGAGAGGTTGTTCTTTTATCAGCAAGTGCTTTTTCTTCAGCAAATTCTGGGGTGATGTATTAGTCGATGTTCCTGAGCCAGACTGCGACGAAATGGTCACTGGCTGAGTAGTGGGGGTCACACTGTTCGGACTGGTCAACTGAGAGACCGTAGGCATGGGAACGACTGCTGGTACTGTAGCAGGTGTGACTGCAGTTGATGTGGCCAAAGTGTATGTTGAAACGAGTGCCGTTCCAAGGACTTGTTCTGGTTCAACACCGGCAGATATCACAGTTTCGACAGAAGAAGTGGTTTGCGGGCACTCACTCAGGTTACTCGCAGACGCATTTTCTGATGATGTTTGTGTTTTTGTCATTGACACATCGGCAGGAGGTTCCACACTTGTCATAGCTCTTGAATGGACAAGCACAGTGCTGGCAAGTGAACTTTCTGCAGAATCAGTTGCCTGAAAAGCAGGCAAAGTGCTAGAGCTGGTTGTTATATGTACCATTTCTGTAGAGGAGATCGAGTGAGTTGGTTCCACAGTTTCAGCAAGCTCTAAACAGTTTTCCTGTGAAGAAGTGACTGACTTTGGTATCAAATCAGACGTACTATATGTTGAGACAGGCACTGGTGATGAAGTAGCAGGAGGTAATTCTGTCACAGAATTCTTCGCTATACTCTCATTGGATGCTATATCATCATTGCTAACTATGTTCTCAGTCGCCTTGATTTCAATGGATGCTGTAGCAAATGGTTCAATAACTGCACTCTCTTTAGTTCTCATTGCATCTACCTTATCTTTACCAGCATCTGGTACAGTGGCATCTTCTTCTGGAGGGAGAGGTTGCTCTACTGTTTTCTCTAAGGTTGATGTTTCAATTTGGCTATCTTTCTTTTGGGGATCATCGACAGTTTGGTCAGAATCTTTACTAATATTGTCTTCAGTAGTCATTTCTTCTGGCTTTGATTCTTCTGCTGTGACATCATCTATTTTCTCTTCTTCAACAGCAGTGCTGGAAAATGCATCTTGCTTTTGCTCAACAGAGGAAATTTCTACCACCATTTGCTTTGTAATGTTCATTTCAGTGCCTTCCTCGTACGGAGTCTCAGTAGCTGCTTCATCTAAAGTTTCAACTGTAAGCTGACAACTTTCTGAAGGTTCTTGACTGCTTTCTGCATGTGTGTGGATGCTTTCAACAGATGCTTTTTCCTCTTTGCCATCTTCAAGGGATGATTTTTCAGTGATTTCTGCCATCGATGGACATGAAGGTGTTTGAACTTGCTGTTGTTCTGATGTCAATTCTATATCAGTACATGATTTATCATTCTCAGCAAGAGACTCGGAAGGTACATCTTCAGGTGGAGTAGGCAGGATATTTTCACTAGTGGTACATTCAGTTCTTTTCTCATTATCCTTTTCATTGACCATTAATTCAGTACAAACCTCTGAAGTTTTTGACTCTTCGTCAGGAACCAATCGAACAGTTTCTTGAGTGGGGGTACTAACAGTCTTTTTAACATCACCCTTGTCAATTTCCATACTTATTTTTACATCTTCATTTTCTACCTGGTATTCCTTGGCTTTTTCTTCTATTTTCTCAGTAGGCAGCATGTCTTTTCCAACGTCCTCATCTGGTAATACAGCAAGTTCTTTGTTAGGGATATTTGGAGGCGATGGTGTTCCCTGATCCGAAACAACCGGCACTGTTATGACATTGCTGACAGTCAAAGCAGAAAAAGATTCCTGTTGCATCTCGCTCTCGTCAGTTGGAACAAATTGTGACAGTTCAGACTCCGGTGGTGGGGTGAGACCCACGCCCCTTAGTTTCGTGGACGAACCCCCATCGGCATTGTCTCCTTCTATATTAGGAGCTTCTGGCGGCTTGGCAACCGGTACGGAAACAGTCGGCTTTTCTTCGCCATTGGAACTTTTGAAGTAACTGTGATCTGTTTTCAATATGCCAATGACAGATCCTGGTACAATTTCCTCTTCACCATCCTCTTGTTTGTCCTTGGATTCATTTACTTCCCTTATATTCTCCTCCTCCTCCTTTTTAACTGGTTCTTTCTGATTTTCTTTTGATTCAGAAGTCTTAGAGACAGTGGCCACAGAGTCACCTGAACTTGCTTTTGAAGCAATCAGTACTGTTTGTGTTGTCTTTGCGGCATCAACTGTAGCTGTGGAAGTTGCAGCATCTTCTTTTCCTGCTGATTTCTTTGAATCCCTTTTACCTTTCTGAGATGTTAGTGTGACGAGAGAGGGCGAGTTCACGGCAGCTACCGCGGCGGCGAGGGAAGATGCCAGCGAGGCTGGTGTGGCCACTTGTAATGCTGCTGCTTCAGCTATTTTTCCCTGTTTTAAAAAACCACTCATTGTAATTTTACTAGATAATATGATTTTGAAACATATCAATATGCATTTGACACATAACACTAAATATGAAGTATGAATATTGTATCATGCCTGTGCAGTCTGGAAGTGAAGGTGCTTGAATTCGTCACTTCTAAGTAGAGCGTCAAGGTGCTCGTCATGTGGCATATGTCCTCCTACGAATGGATCGACTGATTTGGTATCGCCAGCTGATGTGGTCGGGGTGGCAGTTGAAGGGGGTGTGTCAGGCTAATGAACGATAAATATCAATAATCAATTAGATGATGTTGGTACGATTGCGATCGTGAACTATTAGAAAGATTAAGTACGCATTTCATTTCACTCATATTTGTAATATATCAAATAAACTATGATGCTGTGGACTTTACACAATGACAAAAGTACTTAGGGTTCGAATTTTTCGTTCATAATTAAAGTTCAGATGTACTAGAAGTTGACCGATACTTCATTTAATCAGATAAAACTTTGCTGCTATTGAATCTTCTAGTTAAAGTTAGATGATGACTAAATCTGTTTCGAATCACTCTTGAACATCTGTGATATCACATCGATACATACCAAAATCCCCATCTATGTTAGAATATAATACCTTCTCTTGTCCTTTATCCTTGCTTGAAATTTCTGATGTTTGATCCTGATCTTTGCTCTGAACGGCAGGAGTTGCTTGATTTTGACTCGATGAACATACATTCCCTATCCTTAATATGTTCTGCCTCCTTGTCGCAGGGTCACTTTGATTAGAATGTCTGAGTTCAATATAACGTCCCGGTGGGTTCTGATAACCCTGAAAATAAACATTAAAAGTTTTAACCTAACCTTGCGATCCGGACATAGTTATTTAAACTCCAAACCTTTACCGGGTGACCAGGAAAAGGTGATCTGGGTTGGTTGATCGGGTGACCGGGTGGAAATCCGTGCGCTTGAGAGCCTTCTAGTTGAAATGCAATAACACCAGGGCTGGCGACCTGCTGTCCATGCAATCCAGGTGGAGCTGGGTTCATTCAATATAAGATGTTGATAATGTTAGATTTATCAGGATGTTAATGATATTTTTCGATTATCTTTACCTGGAGACAATATTTGCATTCTTTGGCCAGATATAGGAACGATCTGATGCCTGTGAACTAACTGAGCCGGATACATGAATGCTGATGTGCCTGACGTGACTGGCGACGGTGAGCTCTGAGTTGAATATGGCGGAGGTTGCTGTTCCCAAAGTCTTGCGCGACGGGAACTAGTCAGAATGATCAAATAATTTATTTTTGATAAAACTTTCATTTCATCATATTCAGTTGAACTCGTAACGGAAGGTAAAAATTGCTTATTGACACAGCTATTTCGAAGATAATGCTGGTTGATAATAGTTGATAACAGGTGATGAATATAAATGAATAATAGGGCAATGATTTGTTGTGAGTTGGTATTGGTGGAGTGGAAATAAATACAAAAATTTGACACCAAAGGTTGTCTTGAAACATCACCATTTCCTAACAGATATTTACAAGATTTGGCATGAAAGGCATACTTTGAAATGAATCAGTTCAAAACTTCTCAGCTTACTTTCTCTGTGATGTTACGGGATATTGAACAGGCCTCATCTGCAACGAATTTGTAGAAACAGGCTTGGCAACATCACTGGCTGGCACAGTCGTGACAGGAGCGATTAAAGCTGAATCCACCGACAGGGCACGCTCTTTGTTGATACTGTTCTTCTCTGCTTTGCCAGGTTTCGATGAAGAAGCTTGTGCCTTACTTGTGACCGGTTCATGAGAATATGGAGGAGTGACACTTTGAGATGATCCTTGTACTATCGGCTCCTGGATGCCACCCCGCGCCGGCATTGGTTTCGGAAAATTGGCATCTGCGCCGAGGGACTGAGACCTAGACACCTTTACAGATAAATCGTGTTGCGATGGCATTCTGGACACTGGGTACGGAGACGGCACAGAATTTTCCGAACTACGATGCCTTTCGACTTTTGCAACAACTTTTTTAGGAGGGGTGATTTTGTTCATTAGGGTCTGCAATAAAACAATATCACTGTTACTAAAACACACTAACATATTTTTTCAAACGTTTAGATACTAAATTGTGATAAATTTGTATGCTTAGAGCGGAAAATATTTTAAATTCAAACTTTCACACAGTAGGTAAGAATGTCCTCTATTTTGAGAGGGGACAGAAGTGGAATATCGTGATACTCTAAAAGGATATATTATGGTTGAGAAAACTGTATTATAATTACCTGGCCACTGGTGGATACATTTCCAGTCTCCGTTGTGCTATGATCCTCGCTCTGCATATCGCCAGTTGACAGAGATCTATGCTGCTGTTTTACAATGCCCGACTCTGCATCCAGAACAAAAATGATTTCGCCCATGCTAGAGATCTGTCCTGAGGTAGTAGATTCTCTGCTGAAATAATTAAAAACATAATGAATTTCTACTGATATTTCTATAAGTGAGTTTCACTTATACGAGATTTCGATCATTGAGATGAGATGATTTTAATTGGAGTGTTTGTGATAAGATGATCTATTTCACACATACACCATCCCAAAAACAGAGACACGAAATCGAACAATTCTAACTTTATAGCTTGAATTAAGCGAAATAATATTTTCTCGACACTAAATGGATTCGATTTTGAAATACTTACCTAAGTTCACTATCTGCCTTTGTATCAACAGCTACGGCAGAAGTTGTATTGATCACAGGTTTAATATCTGGGATGCTATGAACTGAAATTGTTGAAGTTGTGAAGCTTCCAGAAGAAGACATATTTGTTTGTTGCTGGCCTGTAGATATCCCAGCACTTGATGTGTCTTTGGCTTGGTTCTCCATAGAAGATACCTGGCATAGGTTGAAATACAATGTACCACATAAAAATATGGCGATTATAAAGAGGAACATGTGCTTACGAAGGCCTTATGATAATTTTAATCAAGAATGCATGCGAAATAACAAAAATAAATAGTACCTGAACATGTTGATGCTCTTGTGGTTGATATTCTTGCTTTACTGTCTGTAGATGTTAAAGGCAATATATGTTAAAGATATACATGCTCAACTCTTAAAAACTATTTTCCCAATTTACCATCGAAACTGTAGCAGTACTAACAGCCGCAGATGCCGCTGCCAGCTCTACAGAAGGCTTGACATCGGGTTCATCAGTATTCAGCGGTGGCGTGGGGGTCTTCGTAACAGAAACGTCGTCACCCCTGCGGGCCCGATTGGCTTTCAGCAATGCTCTGTTGTCCCTTGCTTTTAACTAGAGAAAAGAAATGTTGAAATATTCACATTCACAATAGGACAATTCACATTAGAAAATAATATATTCAAATAATACCATAATATATATTCAAATAATATTATAATATATATTCAAATATAATATATACAAATAATTTATAAAAATGTATAAATAAATAAATCCATAAGTTTTACCAAGTACGGTGCCCTCTCATCAGAACTCGCTTTTCGCCACAGTTTGGCCACCTGCTTCGCTCTTGTTGGCCAGTCTGGAAATTCTTTTTTCAAGTTTTTGTGCTTGACGTTTGCATACAGAACAGGAGATATAGTAGCTAGCTCACCTGAAATAAAATATTTCTTCGTATAAAACCAGTAATGGTTAAGAGTGGATAAAATGATAAAAAAATATGCTACTAAAATAGAATTACATCTAGGAATAAAAAAACGATAGAGGTTTGACAGTTTTACCAATTAGGGACAAAACAAGGGGACTATACAATAGCACAGGACAATACACTCGAAAAGAAATGCCTACCGAGTGGTTCATCTTTTTCCCACTTCAAAATATTTCTTTGATTGACGCTAAGGCTATCCCCTTCCAACTCCGTTCCGAGAGGCCAGGGTCGTGGAGACGGTTCGAAGAGGTTGGTGTCACTGAATAAGTTAAAAATTTATTTAAAAATCCAGTAGAAGTAGTCACAAAAACATTTAATAGTTCATACCGCCCTAATCCGGTATAATCTGGTAACTGAGTAGGAACGAGGACGTCTTCAATTTTAGGGGTTAGCTCTGTTGATATGATTGCTTTGGCTGGACTGGCACTTATGGAACTATGGGTCGTGGTCATCAATGCCTGGTGCTGGGTAGTAGTATAGACAATAAGAAAAACAGAAAATGGAAAATCACTCAAATCAATCAAAAAGTATCATACCATGACCGTCTGCATTGTGGATTGCACTGTGCTTGCTTGCTGCGAATAGGATGCTACCTGATGCATCGGGATGGATTTTGGAACTTGCTGCGAAGGAGTCATCGGTACATGATGTTGAACTAAACTGGTTTCATTACTCGACATGAAACTGTCTGGTCCAATAGACCTCTGCTGATTATAAGCACCAGAAACACGAGGCATATGAGTTGAAAGTTGACCAGGGACTTGGGACTGTTGTGTAAAACTGGAAGTTGGTGTAGATGCAGCGCCAGTGTAAGGATCCGAAGTATGTTGAGAATACGTGCTAGTCGGGACACCCAGTTGTTGTTGATAGGTGGGAGTGACTGACGACTGAAGCATTTCATTATGGGGTAGGTGTCCAGTTACTGCTCCTAAATTTTTTTAGATAATCAGAAAATCATGACATGAACCCGGAAAGTGAAAAGTAAAAAAAATGTAAAAATGAAAATTTATGTCGCATCCAAAAAAAAATACCTTTCGACTGAGTCAGAGTCGGAGAAGTTGAAGTTACTCCAATGCTCTGTTGCTGCATGTGAATCTGAAGATGTTGCTGTAACTGCTGCACACTGACACCTTCATTAGTTCCACCAGCACCAGTTGGGGTATGTATACCAGAATGTATCCTGGATGGAACGGAACCCTGTCTCATAAAATGAGTAACCTGACCCACTCCGGGAGTCGATGTTGTGTGCGGACTGTGCGATGGCTGGTGGATCTGTGCAAGAGGATTGGACATGGGTGACATGACAGGCGTGTCGTGACGCGATCGGTTCGGATCCATGTGGTGAGCCGGTATGCCCATCGTGGGTCCGCTTTGTATCTGCTGCATGTTGGAAACTATACCTTGATGGACATCGACATGGCCATGGTTCTGGCTTGGCGGTGTGTGGCTGGATTGCGACATGCAATAGTTTGGTTGTTGTGTATTCGCTTGCTGCATCATTGCATGTTCTTGTCTCATCATCATTTGCTTCTGTTGATATTGCTGGAGTTGTTGAAGTTCCTGCTGTATTATAAGGCCATGTTGGTGCTTTTCATGTTGATGCTGTTGCAGTTGTGGTACAGTCGGTTTAACGTCCTTTGCAAGATATAATAGGGTGATTGGGCACAGCTTCATTTAGGCTCGCTATTTGAAGGTTTATGAATCTTAAAATTTCTTACCTGGCTTGGAATAGTGGTCACTACAGGTTGATGATAAGCCTGCTCTGCGGTTACTGTACCCTGTTGGGATTTCTCTTCAGTTTTCTGTTGAACATGTTGATGAGTGGACTGTGGCCTTTCAAGTGAATTATCTTGACCCATAGGCACATTATCTGTAAATAAAATGGAAATTAAAGTACGACTACAATGAAATGAAATGGGAATTTTGGAATACTTCACAATAAAAATAGGTTATTAAAATAGACATTCAAATCAATCCACCTTGTTTATTCGAGCCTTCCTGATGGTGACTCAAGACATCTGAAAAAAGATCTGCCATGTCACTACCGTCCATATGATCTAAGCCGCTGACCATTTTTTCCAGTGCTGATGGACTTAAGATATTCTCATGAGAATCGGTGTTGCCTAAATGACAAACATTACTTACTGCTGAGAAATCTTTCACAAAAAACATGCCGTAAATTCACACACCTTGCTCTTGCTTGAGATCTTGTGGAAAGAAAGCAAGCAATTCTTCATCTCTCAGAGGAATATCAGGAAGCAACCTTAGAAGTTCCTGTTCAGTCTCATGCTCTGTCATGGCCGATTCTTCATCTTGGGACTGGTTCATATGTCTGCCCGACCTTGCGTCTGCCGAGTGCATGTGGCTGGCCGAGGACGATGCCATGGACTGCGTTATAGCTTGAGCCTCCAGTCTTTGTGTCAATCGGTCGGGAAGTATAAGGCATGAAGTGTTGGGCTGCTTTGGTCCGTAACTGACGATTGGTCGTAAGAATATATATAATTACAATAAAGTAACTTTTCTCGTAATTGAACATTAATATACATGGTCTAAATGTTCATCAAGTGTTTTCACTTACCTCAGACCTGGAGAAGCGGGTTTTTCATCAAGATGTTCTGTTGGATAACTAGCTTCTTTCGCATTTGTGATTATCTTCTTTCCAAAGAAAGCATCCTTAAAAACAAGGGGCATAGCTACATTAGACAAATTATTAAGGGATGCACATATGCAAAGTTACCGAGAGAATATGATTCTAAATTACAGTAGCTGTGATCAAAGAATTAACAGAAATGATGAAATAATTATCCACCTGAAGATATGGAGGAAACTGGTCAATCAACCTCGCTCTTTTTTTCCTCTTTCCAGGAGCCTTGCTGGAATGCTGGGAGGATATTTTCAATTTCAATGGTGGTATAATAGTGCTTGTTTGATCTGTGACATTTAAATACCAAAATATAGTTTCAAATCACAGTTGAACAATGCACTATAAGAATGAGACATATTCCAAAAAAAGTATGCCATAAATTTGATTAACAATTTCAAAAATGTGTTCACCTTCAGGCTTTGCATCTGCTGATTTTGTGTTGCTTGGAACCGCAGCAGCCTCTTCCACTTTAGCTGAAAGGTGAAATTTGCATTTAGCATTTTGAACAATAGTCATATTTTAAACCAAATAGGGTTGCTCAGAGTAATACAATAACCTTTGTCTAGGTCAGAGGTCGGCAACCTGCGGCTGACGAGCCGCATGTGGCTCTTGGATACATAAATATTTTATTCATGTATTCTGAGAATAGGATAGACGGTAGGTTTCTCAATTTTTTTTTTTAAATACTGATACATAGCAATGAGGAATTCCACAGTTCAATAGCTAGGGTAAGATTATTGCTGATGAAATAGTAGTGCGTCGTATATATGATAAGTATCAAATGAAAAGTTATACCTGATGGTAATTGAGGATTTCTAGTTGCATCATTCTGCATCTGAGGCGGAACTGCGCCTTCACTAGCTGTTCCTGATGGGAGAGTGTCACTCTTAGTGTCGTTCGTGCCGCTCTGTTCCGTGGCTGTGACTCGTGACCGATGCACACCACGCCTGCTTCTGGGCTTCAGCAGACCGCCACCACGGCCTCTTTGTCTTACCATGAATCCGCCGATGCCTGAAAACAATTTGAAGAGTTTTATTTCACTTTTATACAAAAGTTAAAAATGTTTGAATGAATATTTTTGAATAATATCAAACTATAAACCTGGCCTGTACGGCTTTCTCCTCTTTTTACTGCTAGTTTCACTTTTTGTCGAGTCAGGGTGGCCGCTTTCTATGTAGTCGGCGTTCGAAGACATTGTCTCTATGTTATCAGGAGATAACAAGGATGATGCCAGCATTCCACTTACATCTGTTGACCCAAAATATATTGCAATCCTCAATATGAATGCATAACAAATTTAAATCAATACATACAATATAAACATCAATAAAAACTTTTTTGTTTACCTTGCTCATTGAGATTTCCTTCTAAGCCTGAATCTTCAGTGGCGGTCGCAGTTGCAGAAGACATGTCAACTGTGCCATCACCCAGAACAGCCTGTTCATCATTGAATTCTTCTGTAATAAACAGATGTAAGTGACAGCAATTAAAAACAAAATTGTTTTTTATCATATAAGAAAATCCAGATTATAGCGGTAGAGAAACTTCGACTAGCTATCTATCTATCTATCGATTCAATTTACTTTGAATTATATCACAAGATGTAAATTGTTAAAAAGATGATCATCTGTTCAGGTACCTAATCTATAATCTAATGCACTGCGAATACTTTTTGAACTACAATCCCACCTTTGATATGATCTTCGCCAGTGTTCTGCGAATCTTGAGCAATTTCTTCTTTCAGGGCGTCTACCCCACCCAAAGTGGGAGACTGCCTCACTGCTCCTCCCTGCAGTTGAAGCTTTTGCTTGATGTCCATTTTCTGTCCCCTTCTGCTGTACATAAATATGTAAAGATAGTAAAAAAACGAATCCCTACATATGAGTACTATAATGATAATAAGGATTGTCAGGTCGGGTGAACACCTTTTAGGCCCAGTAGGACGTTTCTTATGCAGCCCCATATACTTCTGCATTTGCCTTTGTATGTGCTGGAGACCAGTGATTGTTAGTGCAGTGTAATCTTTATGATATTCCTATGACAGTAATATATATAAATTAAGAATAAAATGGATGAATGAATCTTTTTGCATTAGAAAGCCATACAAGACTAATAATTTACCTTCACAATTTCAACTTCTGACCGCGTACGTCCAAGGAACATCCCTTGTCCATACATATCTTCACCAGGGGGAAGAGCAGGAACCAGATCAAGATGAGGTGGAACGGAATCTTTAGGACGACAAAAACAACACTCGTACCCTTTTTCAAGGACTTTTTCTATGTCTGATTCAGTGAAAAGATGCTCGCATATCGCGTGTATCCATCTGTAATGGAAAGCAGGCAGAAATAAGACCAAAGTTTAGGTAAAGACAAGTCAAAATTACAAAATAGACAGAAGTGTAAAAAACCTTTCGCAAGTCCCGCATTGCATAATAATATCGTCATCCTTATAACTGCGACGGCATCGTGGGCAATGAGTGAGAGAAGCGCAAGGTCCACAAGCTGTATAGTTCGAAGCCCATTCACAGTTTGTACCTGGGGAGGTCGTGCCGCAATGCACACAGCGCACACACCTGCCATACAGAGATATTGCTACAGTAACCTTCTTGATTTTAATTTATCCAATTGTGAACTGTTGCAACTGTTCGAGCTTACCATTTACATTTCCAGCCACCTTTTGGCACTTGTAGTAGTGGCGGACGTAGACAATGAGTATGGTATGAAATGTCGCAGTCGTCGCACAGCAAGAGGTGAGCAGGGTCATCAACCTGTCCGCATTCTTCACAGACCTAGCAGAACAGAAACAGGAAAAAATGTTAAGACACATAACTTATAACTGTAATTATAGTGAAATTATGAAGTTGAGTTGAAGAATATTTTTTCAAACCACTCACCGTACAGTCTAAACATCTCCAACCTTTCCTTAACACCACCTTTGTCAACTTGAGATTGACGCAATACGGGTGATAGCATTGTCCACACTGCGAACAAGCTATCAGACGCCCTTCAGAGTCTTTTCCAAAACTGCCACATACCACACACATATCCTAGAAGAGGATTCAAAGGCTTTTATTTAAAGTTCTCTATATATATTATCTCATTGAAATGAATTGCGAATGTATGCAGGAATAAATACCAGACAATAACATCTAAGTACCTGGCAAAGAGTGAAGCTGTCTTCTGTCGAACAAAGTACGACAGTGTTGTGCATAGAATCTCCATACTCGTCATCTGCCTGCGGGATTTGTTGCAACGAAGGTTCGGTTTTGGCAGGGGAAGAAGGGTCTGATTCTGATTACAAAAATAAAAGTTAAATGCATGTTATGATATTTGCATTTGGATCCATTTCTATCAGGGCCAAACTTTTGTCAATTTTTTTACTGAGGGTTGGCTGCCAGTGCATTTTGTTAATTACATACAGTAGATTTTCCAAGCTAAACCTGGACTTGGTAGGATATACAATGAATAACAACCTGGCATTGGCGTGACCGAGTTACACTGTCTCTGAAACCGACTTCTCGACCGTCTTGGCATGGTACGTCCGACACTCATGATGTTATTTCCACCAGCACCGTTGTTAACACCAGGGACAACGGCACCCTTCTGCCGTTTCCGAGGACCTGAAAATCCACCACGTTTTTGGCCTTTTCCTTTGCCTTTACCACGAGAAGTCCTCGGACCTCCCGGCTTCCTCTTATGGCCGAAAGGTTTCCCTTTACCGAACATGCCGCCGGGTTTACCCATTCCTGGTCCAGGCGGTCGAACAGGTGGTGAACCTGAAAATAGAAAAATTGAATATTTGTAAATGTTTTGGTTGTGACATCCTAACAGCCATAGGTAGAATAAGATAAAGAATTCGGTTAGGGAATTCGTACCATAATTTGTGGGGCTGTTGCTAGCAGAACCTTCCATCTTTGGCTGGTTCGATGGGGTGAACTGATCCGTGCTGTAGAATTTAGAGTCAGAGCTGGATATGTTTGCAGGCTGTGAAGGCATATATTTTGGAGATATTGTTGTTTGGAGAGGTTCCATGCCGAAAAGCGAAATGGTGCTCTGTAAAAAATATAGAAATAAATAACATTATGATAGTGCAGGTAACGAAAATAAAAAACAAGAACTTTGCATGTAGGAGGCGACTGTCAAAACATCACAATTATATTATTTCAGGCGAACAATGACAGATAACATGGTTCAGTTATACCGAATATTGTTATTAAAGTCAACCACCTGCTGCGAATCATCTGCAAAAAGAGAACTCAGATTGCTTTCAGCTGACGAATGCCGCTCTTGTTTGAATTTCACGGGAGCCGTGCCATCGCTGCTGAGGTGACGTATTTTCCTTGGCGGAGATTCCAAATTAGACTTGACGATCGGCTGGGAGTCGAAACTGTCGCTGGCGTTCTCTTCGCATAGGCCAAGCATCGGATCTAGGCTGCTACCTGTATGATAAAGTGGACATAATATCGAAGGCAATAAAATTACCGTAAGGAATTATACATATGGAAGAGAGTTCTATTAAAACCGGGATTAGTTTTTTGTTTCTGAGATTTACCTTTCAATGCAAAACTGGCTTTATCAGAACCCACGCTAGATGATGTACTAGCACGCTTGCGCGCAACAGGAACAGGAGACTGGAACGATAGTCCATCATTAGTGATGGATGGCTTGATATCTTCGCTCATACCGACATACGCCTCTTGTTCTTCGATGTTTTCGGGACCTCCGGATTCTGATGGAGGAGGAGTGCTGATGAACGTTGGATTGCCTTCAGGAAGCATTGGGATTTCATCACCTGGCAGCAGTCCTTCCAAACGCTGCGTGTCATCCATGGGAAGGGGTGGATTGCGGCATATTGGACAAGTATATTCTTCCTCTGGCTTCTGTCCGCCTTCAGCGATGTCGGCTTCTTCACAAGTCGAATGAACCTGGGCGAGGGAATGAAATTGAATTAACCATTAAATAACTATTGAATTCAAGATGGAGATATTTCATTATAATTCAAAGTCTTGCTGTAATATCTTATCGAATACAGACAATCTTCGACTCAGTGAGTAAAAATGCAATAATCGTGAATCGAGTTTATACAAATAAAAATGTACATTTACATCTACTGCATTATATGGATACCAACTCATCTCCCCAATACTGTTACTGTATATTGTTCGTTTACTGAGTTTTTGCAAACAATTATCCTTGACATTTAAATCATAATCGAATACCTGTGAGACTTATATGTCATCACTTACCCATTTTTTACAGTCTTTACACTGGTTCATGTCGACCCTTTGAGAGCTAAGGTTTCTGTATGCCTTGCCACATACGGGGCACGAGGAGCCTTTGTTTCTGAGCTGATAGCAGCTATCACACACCTAAAATACGCGGTTACAACATTATATAATTATTTATATGTTGTCAAATAATC